>APFE030222736.1:88971-109050 GCA_000404065.3 Pinus taeda
GGGGGACTTGTCCCCGCCCGCGGGGGTCCGGGGGGGCCGATCCCCCCCAGCTGGGGGGTCCGGGGGCAGCGCCCCCGAAGCTAAAAACAGATGTAAATTTGCCTTGTAAAAGTATAGTAATTTCTAGTCAATCTGAGCCGTTCATTAGGCGGATGATCTGACGGTAGAACTTATGTTTAGTTTAGGGTTTTTTGCCCTAGAAGGCAACCCCTCTCTTTGTATGAGGGTATTGTATTTGAGGCGGTGATATAGATGTGTATTCTGGGTGTGTGAGCGAGAAACAGAGAGGTGAGACTGTGAGAGAAAACAGAGGATATTACAGCGGCTTTGCTGTAGGTTGTGTCTCTTCATTTTGCTGGATAATAGAAAGGAAGGACTGGCTGTTCGAGGTGGACGTAGCCCAAACTGGGTGAACCACGTATATCTGTGTCTCTCTTGTTTTGTGCATTTTCTGTGTTTATATTTCTGCAATATTTTATGTGTTCCATTGCTCCGTAATATATAATTTTCTAACAAGACAAGAGTATGTTTCCAAGAATAGCAGGAGCTAAGACATCCAAAAAAGCTTGGCAAACTCTCAAGACAGCCTACCAAGGCATGGAGAAAGTGAGGACAGCAAAACTACAGTTGCTGAGGAGAGATTTTGAGAATCTCAACATGAAGGAGTCAGACAATATTGACTCATTCTTCACACATGTAATTGGTCTGATCACACAGATGAAGACTCATGGAGAAACCATTGAAGATAAGAGGATTGTGGAGAAAATATTGAGGGTCTTACCCTCAAAGTTTGATGCTATTGTCACCACCATTGAAGAGACAAAGGATCTCTCAAACTTTTCAGTTGATGAGCTAAATGCATCACTGATAACACATGAGCAGAGATTGAGTAGGAATCAGAACTCATCCCTAGAGCAAGCCTTCAAGACCCAGATGTCCTTTGGAAGAGAAAGAGGTCAAGGCAGAGGAAACAAGAGAGGAAGAGGCAGAAGCCAGAACAAAGGTGGAAGAAGCAGCGCAGCAAATGCTCAAGGAAGAGGCAGCAACTCAAATCAGAACCAAGGCCAAGGCAGCAGCCAACAAAGAGAACAACATCATGCTCAAGGACAAAGGTATGAAAAATTCAATGTCCAATGCTATTATTGTAAGAAATATGGGCATTATGCCAGTGAATGTAGGAAGAAGCAGCATGATATGAGTAATAGACAAAATGCAAATGTTACTAGAGAGAACATCAGCCAAACTAATGTATTGTTAGCTTGTAACATGGCTGAAACAAATAGTGAAGACATATGGTTTTTAGACTCTGGTTGCAGCAACCATATGACAGGAAATATAGCTCTCTTTTCTGCCCTAGATAAAAATATGAAATCAGAGGTCACACTAGAAACTGATAGCAAAGTGTCTGTTATGGGAAAAGGGGAGGTAAAAATATTTACAAAGCAAGGAGAAAGGAAAACCATAGCAGATGTGTATTATGTCCCCGGAATGAGATGTAACCTCTTGAGTGTTGGACAACTTGTTCAAAAGGGTTACAATGTTTACTTTGTGAATGATGTGTGTACCATCATGGATATAGCACCCAGCAAAAGATGTATTGCTGAAGTGAAGATGACAAGGAACAGGATGTTCCCTCTTAGAATAAGAGCAGATTTGAAAAACAAAAATGAAATTGCAGTAGTGACCCAAGAGGCCTTCCAAAGTGTGCCAAAGGATGAGAACTGGTTGTGGCACTTGAGATTTGGACATCTCAATTTTGGAGGTCTAAATTTGTTGAGCAGAAAAGGAATGGTGAAGGGATTACCATTGATAGAGAAACCGGACAGCCTATGTGAAGGTTGCATTTTGGGAAAACAACATAGAGAAAATTTTCCATCAGGTAAAAGCATAAGGGCAAAGGCACCCTTAGAGATCATCCACTCAGATTTATGTGGACCGATGCAAGCTGCATCATTAGCAGGCAGCCAATATTTCTAACATTTATTGATGACTTTACAAGAAAAACTTGGGTATATTTTCTTAAAAACAAAAGTGAAGTGTTTGAGAAATTCCGAAATTTCAAGGCACTTGTGGAAAACCAAAGCGGGCTGCACATTAAATTTTTGAGAACTGATAGAGGAGGTGAGTATATCTCCAAGGAATTCCTAAGCTTTTGCAGAGAAAATGGAATTCACAAACAATTCACAGCTAGGTACACCCCACAGCAAAATGGAGTTGCTGAAAGGAAGAACAGGACCATCATGGATATGGCGAGGAGCATGTTGAAGGCAGGGCATTTGCCAAATGATTATGGGGTGAAGCTGTAAATTGTGCAGCATATATTTTGAACAGGTGTCCTACAAAAGCAGTGATGAACAGAGTGCCAGAAGAAGCATGGAGTGGGAGAAAGCAAGGAGTCACCCACATGAGAGTTTTTGGATGTGTGGCCTATGCACACATTCCAGATCAGCTAAGGAGGAAATTGGACAGCAAAGGGGAAAAATGTATCTTCATTGGATACAGTGAGGAATCCAAAGCCTACAGGTTGTATATCCCATCTACCAAGAATTTTTTCGTCAGCAGAGATGTTCAATTCATTGAAGAGGAAGCTTGGGATGGAAGCATAGAGAAAACAGTGAATGTTAAAAACTGTTTGTCTCATGATGAAGATGATGAGGAGGTGGCTGAAATGCATCCCCAAACAGCAGCGCCAACACAAAGACAGCAAGGGACACCATTGAGGATAAATGAGAGTGCTTCTCCAAGAACACCACAAAGTGGAAATTCAAGTGCATCTTCAAGCACTTGCACACCAAGTGAAAGAGGTAAGAAGTTCAGAAACTTAAGTGATATTTATGATGAAGGAATGAATTCCTTATTTGCCTTGTTTTGTCATGTTGATGATCCTATTCATTTCGAGGAAGCAATTAAAGATAAGAAATGGATAGAAGCTATGGATGAGGAGATGAATGCCATAGAGAGAAACAAAACATGGGATTTGGTTGAGCTACCAAAAGGTAAAGAAGTAATTGGAGTGAAATGGGTTTACAAGACCAAGAGCAATGCTGAAGGCAAGATAGAAAGGCACAAGACAAGGCTGGTTGTCAAAGGGTACAAGCAGCAGTATGGGAGAGATTATGAGGAGACTTTTGGACCGGTTGCAAGAATAGAAACTGTGAGAGCAGTGTTGTCCATAGCAGCACAAAACAAATGGAAAGTCTACCAAATGGACGTGAAGTCAACATTCCTAAATGGAGTGTTAATGGAAGAGGTTTATGTTGAACAGCCTCTAGGCTATGAGAAGAAAGGTGAAGAGCACAAAGTGTGCAATTGAAGAAAGCTCTTTATGGGCTGACAAGGCCAAGAGCATGGTACAGCAGAATAGATTCATATCTATTGGATAATGAATTCGACAAGTGTGAAGGAGAACCCACCGTCTACATCAATGAAAAAGATGGTAAAATTTTAATTGTTGTCTTATATGTTGATGATGTTATTTTCACAGGTAATGATGATCAGCTCATTAAGAATTTTAAATCAGTCATGAAAGAGGAATTTGAGATGACTGACATGGGTGTCTTGAGATACTTCTTAGGCATAGAAGTAGATCAAAATGAAAAAGGAGTTTTTATCTTACAGGAAAGATATGTAAATCAAGTATTGAACAGATTTAACATGCAAGAATGAAAAGCAGCGATCACTCCCACAGTAACGGGATTAAAACTCAGCAGAGAGGACAGTAGCAAGAATTTTGATCCTAGTTTGTACAAGAGTATTGTAGGCAGCCTTATGTATTTAACAGCAACTAGGGCTGACATTATGTATGCTGTTTGTTTAATTGAGAGGCCAAAGGAGGCATATTGGCAGGCAGCAAAAAGAATTTTGAGGTATGTCAAAGGTACCAAAATGTTTGGAATTTTATATAATGTCTTAGAACATTCAGATTTAGTTGGATACACTGATAGTGATTGGGCTGGAAGTGTTGATGATCGGAAATGCACTTCCGGTTATGTTTTTCATACGGGTTCAGGAGCCATTTCATGGGCTTCTAAGAAGTAGTCCATTGTAGCATTGTCTACAGCAGAGGCTGAATATGTGGCATCTACAGCAGGAGCATGTCAAGCAGTTTTGATGAGAACGATGTTGAGGAGTTTAGGCCAAGAGCAGGCAAAAGGGACAGTGATTTAGGCAAAAGCGACAATGATTTTTTGTGACAATAGCCCAGCTATTGCATTTTCAAAGAATTCAGTGTTTCATAAGAGAACGAAACACATTGATACAAGGTTTCACTACATCAGAGAATTGGTGAACAATGGAGAAATTGTCCTAGAACATTGCAGGACTCAAGAACAGGTTGCAGACATCTTGACAAAGCCATTGGATCAGAAAAACTTTGAATTTTTGAGGAAGTGTTTGGGTATGACCGAATGCCCAGCAGTTGAAATTAAAGGGGAGTGTTGAATATGTAATTTCAACGCAGCATTTAATACGCCCAAAACAGCTCCCAAAAACCACAAACTACCTTTATGCTTCTCGGGACCGCTTTTGCGTGGAGTGGTTTTCGTACATAGGCGACCCGAGAAAATTTAGAGCTGACGCGTGGCTCTCCCCATACGTCACCCTCTGACAGTTTCTTGAGAGGTAAAGGTCGATGAAAAAGGCTCACCCGATATTCTCCTCCGCCATCCGATCTGCTCCATCAATCTCCGTCATCGATTGTTCCAAGATGCATACGAGCCTGCAGTTAATATTACCTGGAGTAAAATTAAGTTTCATTGACCATACCTTTTATTAATGAATTGTCATATGCGTAGGTAGATTTTTTTTTTTTTTTTTACGGCATGTATGGGCGTGAATTAAATAATGTTATGGGCAAGTCAACGTTATTTTTTTAATGTTTTTGCCATATAGTTTTTATGGTATGTGTGTTGAATATAGTTTTTGCACACGGGAGAAGAGAGCTTGCAGCAACGAAAAGAATAAGGGAAACACAGAAGTGTAAAAGACTCCCGACAGTGGATGTAATTTGAATGCCTTCTTACAGGTGTTTGTATTTTTTTTAAACGAATGGGAAGCCAGTGTAGTTTTTTTTTTAATTTAGAATATGAAAGGTGAAATCCCCAGCATTTTTCTAATGGTAATGAAAAATTTCACACAGTGGTGAATGTGAAATTTTTTTATTTTACAACAGTAAACTTATGTAAGAATTTCTATTCTTACAGCAGTAAATGTAAAAGCTATTTTACAGCAGTAAAAGTGAAAAGAAGATTTTATACAATGGTGTAAAAATTATTTGTAAAAGGAGACAGAGTAATTTCTTTTGAAATGTTTTGGTGAATCCCTCTGAGTGAAAGAGGATGAATATGTATCAGTGAATTTTGTTTTAATGAATAGAAATCTTTTATGGTGGTGCAATACTCTGTTCTTCAGTCAATCTTTTTTTAAAAGCTTCCCTGTGCAAAAAGATCCTAGAGTAAAGGAAACAAAGCATCGCCTCTGTGTGTTTTATTTTTGTGTTTTTGGGATTTTACCAGATAAATCCCCAACACTTGGGAGTGGTCTAACGAGGGTGAATTGGGCAGACCATGAAAAGTGGTCCGAAGAATGAAGAATGATGTTTTTGACGGTGGAAAGGATTTAACACTATCAAAAACTTTTAGGAGCCCTAAAATTTTGAAGTTTAAAAACTACAAGTTGAATTTACAAAAATTCTTGCCAAATTTTTTCTAAATATAATCAGAATTTCCGTAATTTTCCAAACAACTTCTTCGCATGGTTAAACTACGCGATAGTGGATGGTTTGTGCGTGCAGCCTTCACCTTTAGATAAGGAGTTCACATGTATAGGTCCTCCCAATTTAAATGTTTGAAAACCGGATCCTTCGAACATGTGGTTGGTTTTATCCCGACACCTTTACAGGCCTCTGGAGTTTTATTTAATTGTCCGGTACTTGTTTGTGGGATTTGGTATTGTGACCCATTTTTCATTTGGCTCCGAAACTAGATTTCCACTTTTCCAATCTTGGTCTTCCAAAATTGTCAATTGCGGTCCAATTACCAGTGAGATTACGAAGGATGTCACTTACCTGCCCTGTATTTCTCCACAATAACCTTATGTCCTATAATTAAGCCATCCTTCTGCGTCTGGGTGAATCTACACTCTTGTCATCCTTCTGCGTCTGGGTGAGTCTACACTCTTGTCATCATATTACTAGGATAGTTGTTCGTTTTTTTGTGCTTGTGGTCTTCGGCAATGACTATCTGTGGGACGGTGTGGTGCTCCCGGAGCATCATCTTTTTAAATGGGTGGGAATCAGTAGTGAATTAGTGAATTTCTTTAACTCTGTTCCCTCTTGATGTCAGAAGAGAAATTTTAACTCTGGAGAGATTATATATATTTTTCTGACTCAAAGATAAGTGGAAGAAGTATTAAATGGATATTGGATCTATGAAAATTTCATTTTTTAGATAGGTGGGAATCAGTAGTGAATTTTTTTGACTCTGTCCCTCTTGAGATCAAAAAGGAAATTCCATCTCTGGAAACTTAAGAATTGGGAGATCGTAAATATTTCTCAGACTAAAAGATAAGCGGAAAAAGTGTTAAATAAATATTGGATAAAAATTCAATTTCTTCACTCTCGTCCAATAAAAACATTGCTTAACATAGTTATCTGTAATAAACTATTCAAAAACTACAGACTCTTTATTGACCAAGAAGAAATAAAGCGCATATTGTGGAAAATCATATATAATCTTGATGATATTGAAATGAGATTAAGTCCAGTAAAACGTTTTATAATGTTTAATTCAAACACTAATTCAAATGGTAACTAAAAACTATAGTGTTTGATTGAAACACTAATTCAAGTGATAACCACGAAGAAGCAGCGGGTATCAATGCGCCTTTTAACACTATTCAACCAAATTCCCGTGCTCGGCCGTCATTATCATTGACTAGTGTTCTCCAGAAAGTTGTCTCAGTCCTCAAGGAGGAAGGAAACTAAAAGCTTCAGTTTATATTTTATTTTCACTCTACTGTATAGTCTTCTGCATGTTCATAGTTCATGTTCATAAGCGGGTAATTTGTTCAGTTTATAATTGTTCCCTCTGTAAAAATAGTATTCTCCATATCTCTCGTTTTGCAATCACTTTTTTGTATATATTACCTTTTGTATAAATTAGTTAAGTGTGTCGTTAACTAAAGGTGTCCTTTCTTGAGTAACTAATATGGTAGGCTAACTTTTAGTTATTTTTGTTAGAAATTTGTCCACTGAATTCTCCGTTATAAACTTACTATGAAGAGTCCACCTCATTTTACACCGGCTAAAGTTTTGAAAGGCCTCCCTTGTATTATTTTATGCCATACTCTCAACTATCAGAAATATTCAAACATATTTAAAAAACAATATTACTTTTTAGGTTTTCTAATACGCATAAATACTTGCAAGTTGGTATGAGCGAACTGCTTGGATTTGGATTTAAATTCGAAATAAATAAATATATTATGGTGCATGTAAGATAGCCTAATCTTTAGTATTATTGGTGTAATTTTAGTTTATAATGAGAAAATTCAAGGTTTTACCATCATTTATATTATACTTTAATAAAGTGGGTTAATAACATTACTTATATAAAGAGTTCTTAACCTTATTAAATTTATTTATAGAAATGGAATATTTTGGTGGAATAATTGGTCATGTATGTTGTGTGATGATATACATTATGTTGATAACTATAATAAAAGTAGTAATAATGTTTTTTATTCTTAATATTGATCTGTGTAATTAGTTTCACATTTTGGTGGGTTGTTTGAATATTTCTTAATTCATATAAAATATAAAATATAGCGTATGAGGTTGTGGTTAAGTTGTTTTTTATAAATATTATATATTTTACATCTCAAGAATTAAGAATGAATTATTTTTATATTATTTTTGAAAATAAGAAATGTATTAAGTTTTTTTTGGAAGTGTATTTTATTTAAAAAACAAATAACATAAATTAAATAAGATTAATAGCTATAATTTAGTATAGTTTTTATATCTATTTCTTATTTGATTAAGGTAGTGCAAAAATAATTATAGGCACGATGCAACTCTACAAGTTTAGATTTCAGGGTCAAGTTTTCGTCAATGATTGAAAACATTAACACAAAAAAGAAAAATTTAGAATCTTATCGGTCCAACGCTAAATTTAAAAGATACATAATACAAAGAGAAAGAAGATACCAACTATCCGAAGATGGCGTGCTCCGATAATGCATATAGCCTATGTCCGGTTTGAATTGCAAAGAAAGTTAATTTTGTGGAGTGGAAAGGTCTTTCATACTAAGCACAATGAACTTACTCTGAAAACTCTGCATCGCTGCACTCTGCATTCCCAAAACTATATCGTGAGGGCCATTTATCTCCATGCTTCAGGTGGACTGAATGGTAAGTGTTTATTAACACTTGGATTTGGATCCTATTGAAGTTAAATCTAAAAATATTTTCTAGAAAATTAGATTAAAATATTAACAATTAAGGGAAGATTAGATGAAAATAAATTAAGAGAAGAAAAAATATGAGGGAGATAGTATTTCATTACATATCAAGTATTAAAATACTCTAATGGTAGGAAAAAATTACTATAAGGAAGGTATGAGTTGTTTAGCACCTTCGCCTCCATCTCGATCTCATATATGAGCTCATTTAACTACTTGTTCACAAATCATGTTTCCGAGGGAGCTTAGATCTATCATGTTGAAGTGTAGATCAATTGTAGTCTACGCAAAGATCTAAGCTTTTTGTTGCTATAAGTTTCATGCCATTTAGCGACCATTATGAGGGTTTTTCGGTTGTTTTATTGGATGTGAGCTTCATGTAGGTACAATGAGCACTCTAAATAAATTTGTGAAGAAAGCATAACCAAATCCATCTTCAGATCTGGGGTTTCTCTTCTCAACAAAAGAGAATGTGGTATTCTTAAAGAAAAAAGGGTTACTAGGAAAGTCCACTAGTTTGTTGTCAAGTCTTCAAGTTGTTAAAGACTGGGTATTTGACAACTAGGAAAATTATGATCCTAGGAACATCTTCTATGGTGTAAATGAATATTATCTATTGCTCTTTGAAAAAGAGGAAGATAGAGACCAAATCTACAAATCAGGTCTCTATTTCATGGGCACTGGAACTTTGTTTATATCATTGATTGGTATCTGGAATTTAATCCATTGATGGAAATTTCATTTACAACTGTGTGGATGAGATTACCTTTTTTCCCTCTCCTTTGCTGGGGTGAAGAAAATTTTAAGGTCATAGGTGGTAAGATGGGAAAATATATTACCTGTGATATGGAACACAAAAATAATTTCGTGCCCTCAAATTTGTGTTGAAATGGATTTCTCCAAAGGCCTCCTAGAGGAAATTCAACTCAATTTAGATGGGTGGTCTCATCTTCAGGCTCTAGATTAGGAATAGGTTCCTTTCAACTGTAATCTATGGGGAAAGTATGGACACTTTGCGAAACATTGTCCAAAATAGCTAGCTTCTGAAGCCTCCTCAACTCCATTGCCTCCTCTAGAGCAAGGATAAAGCATAAAAGGATTCAATCTCATTAGAAGGAAACAATCTCATTAAAGAAGTAGAGAAATCAAACTTTCAAGGTTGATCCTAAGCATCATCCCTTTTTTTAAAATGATTTTTAATCCTTGAATGATTCTAAAGAAGAAAGTGAGAATTTTGAGGCACAAGTGTATCAACCAAACAACTTTGTTCCAAAAGTCCCTCCTCACTTGAATGATGAAGAAGATCTAGATTGGGCTCCTCCAACAACGCCAGGAAAGATATACATAGGGATATTTGTATTGAAAGATGGAGAAGAGATTAACGTGGCTAAGAAAAAATCCTCCTCTTCTTCATTTCCTATTCAGCGGTACTTAAAGACAATGTTCCTCCCCATCAATAACAAGAAGAAAGAAAGACCATGGTAGAAAAAACTCTCATGTTGACATCTATAGGCCAAGTAGAGTCCCATCTTCTAGCAATTTATAAAAATATATTGCTTCTATATTTTTATGTGTAAGAAATTTTTTAGAAATTATTTCTACTCTTTTGTAATACTAATAATAAAAACCCAAACACTTAGTATAGGAATATTTTCCTCCTTGCTCCTATTGGGAGGAGGTTGGTCTCTTAGTTTTTTGAAAATGCAATTAGTTGAAGAATAAATATTATAACTCACTTTGTGAGTAACTTCCCAACGCAAATTTTAATACAAATCATACTCATTAAAAAAAAATGATTCTCTAATGATGGCAATAATACTTTTTAGTAACTCAAGTAAATTTTGGTAACTTCTTAACTTGTTTACTTAATTACAATTAAGTTCAATTAAAACGTTGTAAAATATTAGAAACGTCAATTCCTTAAATTTCATGGTGAGTTTTTGTACAATCGAATATGAGGGAGATGTGTAATTCATTCCATGATTAACTTGGAGTTGACATGTGTCCTTTTAAAATAAAATAAATTATCTTCTATATAAAATAATAATGTCTAAACAAAATGAAATACTCATATTTTGTAAATTAAACACAAAGACATGTCTATTTCAGAATACACTTTCCATATTTTAATTTAATTATTAGTAATCAATAGGTGGATGTTAGATGTTTAATCTCTATGGAATATGGATAAATATTCATACTAACATTCAAAAATAAAAGATTAAGATTTATCTCCAAGCTAGTTATCATCTTTTAATTAATTTATTTCAAATTAATTAATTAAAAAGTCAGTAAAAAATATAAGAGGAAGGTCATGCGACACATATTCCAAGCTGAATGGTGGGAAAAACATCCTAGTGGTTGTTCATTTGGGTTAGTATGGTTAAATAAAATGACAAAGGCAATGGAAAAGGCAAAGTGGAATTAATTGGAATTTTATTTATGAAAATAAAGGAAAATAGGAGAAAATGAAGGTGAAAGGTCACAAATTTGCATGAGGAGGAAAATGAAGGAAAAAATAAGGAAAATGAAGAAAATATAGGCCTCGATGATAAAAAGGCTTATGAGGATTAGTTAATGGCTTTTTGTTAGTGTTATATTTTGTTAGTTTTAGCTTGGAGCTCTCTACTGTATTCTCTCTCTCATGCTCTTGCATACATAGAGTTTCCTTGGAGAACTCTTGGAGTCTTGTGGCATACTTGGGATTTAGAGAAAGAAGGAAAAAAGAGAGCAAGAAATTGCAAGGGGATAGAGGTATCATTAGCTACATCGGGTTTTCTCTATAGGTATCTAGTTTCATGTATGGTTTCCTTACTAGTTTTGCATCCATGTGGTTTCTTGGTTATGATTTGTTGTTGGCATTGACGGTTGCCTAGACTGACACTAATTTTTCCGAGCCTTGCCATTTCCTAGATAGTCATGGTTTTGTGGGTTTCAGTTTTGTTTTCTGATTGGTGCTGATATTCCTTATGGTTTTTGGTTGAGTTATTAGTTCTTTGAGCCTTAGTTGGACAAAATCTCTAGAAGCCCTGTAAGATCTTGGGTTGAGTTATTAGTCTTGGAATCCTTGGTTAGAAAAATGTTGTGGATACCTTGGTGTGTTGAGTTACTAGTCTTGCAAGCACTACTTTGACAAATGATTCAAAGCATGACATCAATTGTAGGTTGAGTTACTAGTCCTGGAAGCATTGGTTAGAAAAAATGCTCTAGAGCCATCGATAGCTTGTGTGGAGACAGATTTGGTAAAGGTTAGTGATGTTCAATAGTGTGATGGAATGATTAGTTGAGGGTTAAGGTGATTTTGCATCTAGAAGCTCTGGTTTGGTGTTCTTTGTTTATTCCCTGAGATCCTACATTGATGCTTGGAATATGGAATGAGGGTGATTGGTTGAAAGAGAGATTTGGTTCAACACGATCTATGGTCGGGTGGTAGGTGGAAGTGCCTGACTTGGTTGGATTTTCATATGTTAATATAAGATTCTTTTTCCTTTGGTATTTCATGAGTAAATGTGCTTGCTATTATGCTTCTTTAATGGTCGTTTCATCATTGGTATTTCTCTGGTTATTTTTTGGTTATAAGCATATCTTATGATAGACTTGAGTTATGGATTTCATCATGTTTTAATTATTAGATGAAGTGTTAATGAATGCATGACATAATCAATGATCTTGCAACTATTTTGAGGACACATCAATCCTTCTTGATGGTTCTTAGATAAGTATGAGACCCCTATGTTCAGATGTGTATTTATGACCTTTACATTATGTGTTTATGCTATGTTTGACGGAATACATATCATGTGTAGTAGGGGTGAGGTAAATTTCTTGTTCAATTTTTTGAATTAGTAGCCTTATTTCATAGCTATTTACCATTTCTAGAAGTTTCATGAAGTTTTTGGCAAAGGCTTGAGTCCTAGCCCTGAAAACGTGGCTCATAATTCAAGGTCGTTGGCACAGAACTGCCTAAGAAAGGCTATAGTTGCATAGATGCCTTGTTGTGGGAGTGACTGGAGGGTCTTAGTAACATGAAAGGATTGTCATAGGAGTGATTAGAGGTCTAGTTCAACATAACATCAAATTTTCTCATGGGTTGGACACCTGGAGGGGTTGGTTGGCTCCTTAACGTTATGTAGCTTCTGAGGAAGGTCATATTTCTCTTGTCTTGTCAGTTTCACTTCCTTAACTATACATGGGAAGTTGAATAATATCATATTAACTCTTCATCACATGTTTACCCTGGTGGGTCAGTTAGATAGTATAAATGTAGGAATATGGGGGTTACATAGTGGTATCAGAGCATGGTCTGACCTTGGACTAGATGGGTAGAATGTGTTTATCATGAATGCATGGTAGTTGTCTATGTGCTTATTATGTATGCATGGTAATGTTCAATGTTATAGTTGTGTTGATAGGTAGAAGTTGATGATGTTGTTGTTGGGATGTGTTTGTCATGAATGCATGTTGGTTGTATATGCATTTGTTATGCATGTCAATGTCTATATGTTGTTATGCATGCATTGTCATGGTTATGGTTATGCATGTATAATAGTTCAGACATGCATCGTGAGGTCATTACATGCAGTTTAGGTCATCATGATGCTATTGTTATGCTATAATGCTAAGATGTTAGTCGAGATAGAGTAGGAGATGTTGATTGTCAGAGCGAGGTTGCAGCATTGGACCTCAAAGTATGTGCAGATCGTCACACATGTTTGTATGTGGGATATGCAACCGCATAGATTCCTTGTTGCGCGAGCGATTAGAGGCTCTCAATCGCATGTAAGGTTTGTTATGGGAGAAAATGGGGGTCTATTTTAGCATATCATCAAATTCTCTCAGGGGTTGGACACGTGAATGGGTTCGTTGGCTCCTGAAGGCTCTGTAGCTTCTTAGTGTCATAAACACACAATCCATTTTTTTCTTTTTTTTTTTGGATATAAATATCTATAGTGGTTTTTCCATTTTACATGATCGTGTTTTTCTATGATGATATTGTGGATAGGGTATTGGTTATGAACCTTAAGAACCATCCGTAAGGTATACATTTTGTTTTAATCACTCCACTATTTGACCCTTATAGACTTATTATATCTTAATATTATACCTAACTTCCAACCACTATTACCACTCTAACCTACAGTAAACTGTTAACACTTGTTCCTAATTTTAATACGCACATTAAAGTGCATAAAACCCGTGTTGGGGTACACCCCTTACTTGATACATATTATGTTTAATTGCAGTTCATTATAAGATTCATGTTATTTTTATTATGTTTATCCACTTGCACGTGAATACATAATGGTATTTATAGATGTGCCTTTATGATATTAAGTTTATTTTGGGTAATGGACATAGATATTTTCAGGTGCTATCAACCACACAATGGTGGTATAATTTAAGGTTTAAGGGTGTGTATTTAATCACCTTGAAATCTAATTAAATGGCATCCCAATGTTTTGAATGTCATCTATTCAACACTGCAATGGAAACTCAGTGTTCGATCCTTTTTCACCATGTCTCCCTCCTTCACATGGGATGTATGTGACCACATTAGCAAGCTTTATCGACTGGGACGAAAAGATGAAGATCTAGGGTTGGGATCTCACCATGTGAACCCTTACCTATTATACCTTCACCATTTCATTGTCATTGCCTTTCCTCGGTCATCATTTTCTCTTGGTGTCTTTACAGTGTTGGTTGTCCAACTAGTACCATGTATCTTATCATTTGTTAGTGCACAATAGTCATGGAGACATGGCTCATTTCTCCAACCCTTACACTTATCTTTGGTTAGGATTTATAGGTACAAGATTCTCTCTTGGTAGAGAAAAACATTTGTTTTCTTTAAACTTATCTCACTCACATGTTATGACATCCCTACTGGCTAATTTTTCCTAGTCTCTGTTTTTTTCTTTAGCATGGCCTCTTTTGTTGATAATGTATTTTCTTGGTTTTTTAGGTCCATTTCCAACACGAGGTATATTTTCCCACTAGTTTAGGATTTTCTCATTTTCAGGTAATTCTTATTCTTTTTATGACTCCTAACCACACTCTTGCTTAATTTTTTCGGTTATTGCAGGGCTTGCCATACATGCAAATTATAAGTCTAACATGTCTATTTCATAATAGACTTTCCACATTTTAATTTAAGTATTAGTAATTAAAATATGGATATTAGAGGATTAATCTCTATGTAATATGCTTTAATATTCATAGTAGCATTCATAAATAAAAGATTAAGATTTATCTCCAAGTTAGCTATTGTCGTTTAATTAATGTATATCAAATTAATTAATTAAAGAAAATGTCATATTGACACATGTTGTAACAACCCCCGCTAAAAAATCATGTAAAAAATATAATACCAATGTCATGGGACATGTATTCTAATATGAATGGTGGGTAAAACATCTTAGTGCATGTTCATTTAGCTTATTATGGCTAATTAAAACAACAAAGGCAATGTCGAAGGCAAAGAGGTGTTAAATGGATTTATATATATGAAAATAAAGGAAAATAGGAGAAACTGAAGTGAAAGGTCACAAATTTGGATGAGAAGGAAATTGAAGGAAAAATTTAGGAAAATGAAGAAAATATAGGCCTCAATGATAAAAAGGATTATGAGGATCTGTTAATGGCTTTATGTTAGTGCTAAATTTTGTCAGTTTTAGCTTGGATCTCTCTCTACTCTATTCTCTTTCTCATACTCTTGAATACTTAGAGTTTTCATGGAGAACTCTTGGAGTATTGTCGCATACTTGAGATTTGGAGAAAGAAGAAAAAGAAGAGCAAGAAAGTGCAAGGGGACAATGATATCATTAGCTACATCTGGTTTTCTTTGTAGGTAGCAAGTTGCATGAATAGTTTCCTTGCTAGTTTTGGCATGCTTGGAAAATGCATGTAGTTTCTAGGTTATGATTTGTCATTGGCATTGAGGATTGCCTGGATTGATAGTGGTTTTGCCTAGCCTTTGGACTTCCTGGATAGACATGGTGTTGTGGGGTTCACTTTTTTTTTTTTGATTGGTGCTGATGTTCCTTATGGTTGTGGGTTGAGTTATTAGTTCTTGGAGCCTTGGTTCGACCAACGCTCTAGAAGCCTTGTAACATCTTGGGTTGAGTTACTAGTATTGGAATTATTGGTTAGAAAAGCTCTCTAGAGCCCTTCATGGGTTGAGTTACTAGTCTTGGAAGCCTTGGTTGGACAAATTCCTTGGAGCCCGACATCATCTATGGGTTGAATTAGGAGTCCTAGAAGCCTTGGTTGGAAAAATCTCTCTGGAACTACTTGGGTAGAGAACAATCAAGTGATGGTTATTGATGTCCAAATGTGACGTGGAATCATTGGTTTAAGGTTGAGGTGTTTTGACCTTTAGACGCTGTGGTTTGGTGTTCCTGGTTTATCCCATGAGATCCTACATTCCTGCTTGGAATATGGAACGATCGTGATTGACTGAAAGAGATATTTGGTTGAGCCCAATCTATGGTTCGGTGGTACATGGAGGTGCATGAATTGGTTGGATTTTCATAGATTAATATAAGATCATTTTCACTTTCATATTTCATGACTAAATGTGTTTGCCATTATGTGTCTTTAATGGTTGTTTCATCATTGGTATTTCTCTGGTTATTTGTTGGTTATAAGCATGTTTTATGATAAAATTGAGTTATGGCTCTCATCATGTTTTGATTAATAGATGAAATGTTAATGAATGAATGAATTAATACATGATCTCGCAACTATTATGAGGAGGCATGAGTCCTTATTGATGATTCTCAAATAAGTATGAGGCCCCTATGTTCATATATGTGTTTATGACATGTACATTACATGTTTATGATATGTTTAACGGAATTCCTATCATGGCTGGTACGGGTCATGTAAATTCCTTATTCAAGCATTTGCATTAGTAGCCTTATTTCATAGTTATTTAACATTTCTAAGTTTCATGAAGTTCTGGATAAAGGCCTAAGTTCTAGCCCTGAAAAAGTGGCTCATAACTCAAGGTCGTTGGTAGAGAACTACCTGAAAAAAGCTATAGTCACATAGATGCCTTGTTTTGGGAGTGACTGGAGGGTATCAGTTGCATGGAAGGATTGTCATGAGAGTGATTACAGGTCTAATTTAGCATAACATCAAGTTTTATTAGGGGTTGGACACCTGGAGGGGATGGTTGGATCCTGAAGGTTTCATATCTTCTAAGGAAGGTCATATTGGTCTTGTCTTGTTGGTTTCACTTCCTTAACTATAGATGGGAAGTTGAATCATATCATATTAACTCTTCATCACATGTTTACCCTAGTGGATCATTTAGATTTGATAAATGTAGGAGGATGGGGTTTACATAATCGTATCAGAGCATGGTTCGAATCTTGGAAGAGATGAGAAAAATGTGTTTATCATGAATGCATGTTAGTTGTCTATGTGCTTATTATGTATGCATGGTGATGTTCAGTGTTATAGTTGTGTTGAGATGTAGAAGTTGATGATGATGTTGTTGGGATGTGTTTTTCATGAATGCATGTTGGTTGTATATTCATTTTTTATGCATGTAAGTTTGTGTATATTGTTATGCATGAATTTTCATGGTTATGGTTATGCATGTATAATAGGTCATACATGCATCAGGAGGTCATTATATGCAATTTCGATCATCATGATGCTATTGGTATGCTATGATGCTAATAGGTTAGTCGAGATAGAGTAGGAAATGCATAGTGTTAGAGCAAGGTTGCATCATTGGACCTCGAAGTATGTGTTGATCGTCACACATGTTTGTATGTGGGGTATGAAACCACATAGATTCCTTATTGTGCAAGTGACTAGAGGCTCTCAATCACATGTAAGGCTTGTCATTGGAGCAAATGGGGGTCTAGTTCAACATAACATCAATTTGTCTGATGGGTTGGACACCTGAATGGGTTGGTTGCATCTTGAATATTCTGTATCTTATGAGTGTCACAAACCCGCAATTCATTTTTTTACTTTGTTTTTTAGATATAAAAATATATATATCTATAGTATTTTCGCCATTTTACATGCTCTTGCTTTTCTATGATGATATCTTGGATAGGGTATTGATTATGAAACTTGAGAACCATTTGTAAGGTACACATTTTGTTTTAATCACTCATTTGACCCTTATAGGCTTATTATATCTTAATATTATACCTAACTTGACACCAATATTACAACTGTTGGACACCTAATCCTAAAGGCTTAGCGTGGAAGCCGAATGGACAAAGCAGTCCAAGAGACCTTGGGATCTGAATCCCAATGGTCACCAAATGTACTATAAATGTATATCAAATTGTTAATAAAAAAGTACTGCATGATTTATCTTACTAATTGTTTTCCCTCACCATGTCTGTTTAACATGGTATCAGAGCCATGATGTGTGGCCTGTGTAATTGCCTTGAATAGTGCTGGCCTATTTAAATCTGTCCTGCCTGCATACCTGCTCCTCTGTCCCACACCTGAAGCTGCATACCTGAATCTACACACCTGAAGCTGCATACCTGCTCCTCCATATAATTAGCTGCCTGTATGCGCTCTGTCCTTCCAGCGCTGCTCTGCCTCTGTGCTGACGTTACCTGATCTTTGTCTGCCATATTCCGTATTTACAGTCCTGGCCTGCGCTCTCTGGACTGTCAACATAATGTTTTTGCCATAACGTGAAACATCCTGCAAGTGTGCCATGAGTGGTACAACATGGGCATGGACGTTTCAAGTTCATTCGCTGCTCCAATTGCTGCAGCTTCTGTTACACTCACCGACACCTGCAGAGAATAATAGCAAGTAATACGTAGCACCATGTTGTAGGCCTTGCAACGTGAATCCGCATTCATTTACTAGCACCGGCTGGCCCGAGGAGTGTACCAAAACTTTATTTCCTCCAAACAAAGCCCTCACGTTGATCGGTCCTAATGGAACTTCAATTTCTCTATTATTGACTAATATAGCTATCGATATGCCATAGTTCGAATCGTGGCGTGTTCCTTTATGAAGCATTATTCTTTCGGCTTCGTATGCTGGCATGTAACTGCGTTGGTTAATATTCACTTCTTCATTCATTCGAACAGGATAAAATTGATGGTCCTGATGTGTCAAAATTGAAGCTGAAGCAGGCGGCATAGCAGAAGAGGAGGATTCACCAGTGCCATGGAAGGTCGAATTTCGCAGAATGGGTTCATTGACATTTTTAGGCTGCTCTCCCATTTCACGCTGGTATGGACTTGCGAATAGTTCACATCAATTCTCTGTGGATTATATGCGTAGAAATGATATACTGTGAGGTCCACTACAGTTGCTCGCACTTATGATTAAAGTTTGGCATTTTTTATTATATGGCTCGGATCGTACCCCTGTAGCTTTGTTTTTTTTTTACGCCTTTTATCTATATGAGACAGTGAAATAGAATATGACTATATTACGACTATGGACTCACAATTAATGGATGTATATCAACCCTGAGACCTTGCCTCTAAGAGTAATTAGTATATTGGATGATTCTCGATGCTGTACTGGTGAACATATTATGTTGAAGTCACGAGATATCCGCGTTGAATCTCCTTAAAGCAGCGAGAGTGCCAATATCATGTTAATAGATGTGTATAGACCAGTAAGCCATTTGCTTCAAGGTCTTCTATTAAACTCCACAGCTCCTCCCCATTCAACACTTGTCCTCGGAATGTCGGGTATCCTGCATTCTCCTTGCTCATCAAACCACTACTCCTCCTTCAGTCTGTGTTATTTGATAATTGTACCGAATTAATTGGGTCCACATCAAAACCCAGAAGCTGCAATATAGCAGATTTGTTTCCAACATATCCCTGGACAGTATGAGATTGAATGCTGAGAACACGTCCCATTCCTTGAGGCAGAAGTACGGACAAAGGTGAAGCCTTTTGAATCTGCGACCTCGACGTCATTGTGTGAGGATGAACAGAAGGCCTGAGGGATTTGACGATTTTTCCCAGATGTAACGATGCCCTCGACGATGCTGGATGCAAGAGGGCTGTCAGGGTTGCGTTGAGCATCCCGCGTGAAAATTGTGCACAACATTTCTATGTCAATTACGACATTTAGAGAAGATAAAGGCTTCGACGGCAACGATATTTGGAGAAGATAAAGGAAAAAATTAGAACGTGAGTTACAGGTCAACTGAGGTATCGACATGGTATCACAGGTCCCAGGTTTCTCATATCTCTGTTATTCCTAAATCTGAAGCTATTGTTATGTTCCTACTTCTGATGTGGACTATGTATTCTCTGAGCATTACGTTGCTGGTCTGTTGTACTTCATGAGCATATACATGATTTCATGTTTGTTCATCCACACACATTCGAGGGAAATTGCCTACAGCACTTTGTTTGCCTGATAGCGTGAGCCATCATATGTTTTTAAAGAATACACCTACAGAAAGCCATGTACCCACTTGTTATGAAAACTGAAACTCAATAAAGCAGTGTAATTCTTCTTTGAATATTGTGAAAATATTGCCAGTGGGTGAAATGTCTTAAGATGAAGATTTGATCAGCATTATGAAGTGAATTTGAAGCAATTTTGAAGACATTTTTGGCAGTCATTCTAGGAGCAGTTTCTTGTAGAGATTTT
>APFE030222739.1:0-30906 GCA_000404065.3 Pinus taeda
AAAAAAAAAAAAAAAAAAAAAAAAAAGAAAAAAAAAAGGAAAAAGAAAAAGAAAGAAAGAAAGAAGAAGAAGAAGAAGAAAAAAAAAGGCCTGCACGAAGCACTAGGGGGGATCCAAGTCGAATTATCGGGTGGCCACCAATATCCACCTGGATCAACCGTTGACTATGGCCTCTTTTGACGAATTCGACTGAGCCAATAGGACTCGGTCCATGTCCACGTCGTTTGCAACTTGCCCATGTGGCTCGATTCACCTGAAGACACCTACAATATAGACTTTGACAAAACAACTACGGAAAGTTGGGCTGACTGCAGAAAGTGACAAGATTCCGCAACTTATAAACAAAAATCTAGTTCAAATAGCAACACAAACACATAGTCAAGAAACCACTTTAAATGCCCTTTTTTAACTAATATGCAATGATACTGATGACTTAGGAGGTTCAGATGAATGGAAAGAAGCTACAAAAAGGTGTAGGAAAGATGCAAGTTTGGGACTCAACAAGCATTTAATGAAAGAAAGAAGATTGCGAGAAGTAGACTAAGAAGGCTTGCTGCATCACACTAGCGTGCACTGGTGCAGGTTCATTTCTCCTGCTTAGACCATGCAAAGGAAAACTAATATGAAATCAAGTGCAGGAAAGGGAATTTATTTACTTCACACAGTGGATCTGCTTTCACTCGGATAGGAATGCATGTGCTCAAAATTAAATCACACTTGACAATGTAAACACAAATTATAGGAAAACGGGGAATGGGGTAAACGTGTTGGATTGGCTGGGCCCTAGCTAACCAGCGCGTTTCCCCTTTAAATAAAAATGTTGCTCAGTACCTTAATCAATTCATCAGCTCAAATACAGAAACACAATTTGTGAAACATAAGGCGGAGCTCCCTTTTACTAATTCACTGAGGCAAGTACATACATTAATACATTGTCCAACCCAGATTCGAGCGATAACAAAATACAACAACCTGTTACTGCCTCTCTGGCTGTGTCTCTGTTCTCCTTTACTATAAAAAACTTCTCCCTAATCCTATTTACATTCTACATTATATAGATCTTTGGCCAAAGGCCAGAATAGATCATTTAACCGATTACATAACCAAACACATGATTTAGCTTTTTGGCCTTCAAAATTAGACAGTTAGCAAAACTGGTCGTAGCCAATCTCCAGTTGTCGTCCTTCACAGATTCGATCTCGGCTGCCTTTGGATCGATCTTGCTATCGTGGTTGAAGCTGCTCAAAATGAGGCAGTGATCAAGGAGGTTCGAATCTACTACAAGGATTTGTTGTGCTGGCAATAGTGCAAGATCCGATCCTGCACTAGGATCAACGGTCACGATAAGTACTCTAACTACCAAATAAACATTGGAGATATCGATAAGTTACAAAGAGTGATTAAAAGTAAGAAATCATGTAATAAATGATTAATTAACGCTAAGTTAAATTAAAAGTATGAAAAATAAAGTTTATACGAAATATGTCACCATGCTTGGACTAGTGCAAGATGAGGGTGTATAAAAGAGGTAAAACAATGGTAAATGGTTATGATTTAGGAAGGGGAAAATGGCAAAAAGAGAGCAAATTAGGGGGCTAACAACCTTGAACCTGCCCCTACAAGGGTTGACCTTGTTGATATGTATACAAGGGTTGTTGTTGCCCTAGTTGGTTTTGTTGTTGCAAGGGTTGACCTTGTGGTTGCAAAATTTGTCCCTGGGGCTGCAAAGGTTGGCCCTGCAAGGACATGGGTTGAGAGGCGTGCGGAGCATATCGCATCTGCTATTGCGCGGATTGCTGCAACTGTTGTAAGGGTTGACCATGCGGTTGTTTCAATTGACCTTGCTGTTACACAGAGAGCCCTTGCTACAACAAAGGTTTCCCTTGTTGTTGTAGAGGTTGTCCTTGTTGCTGCAAGGGTACTTGAAAAGTGGTCAGGAAATTGCCAAACTAAATAAGCCCATAGCCAAGCTGGATGTACTGCCCAGATTGGAGGGTGTAAGGTTGATTGACCATTCCTTGAGAACCATATGGAACGTAAGGATTTTGGTATTGGACTTGAGCCCCATAGGGCTGCTGATACTGAACATTTCTCAATCCAGATGAACCAATGGGATTCTGAACCTGTTGGTACTAGACATTGCTTGATCCAGTAGGATCAACAGGGTTATAAATAATACCAGAAGAAGGTTGGTTTATACCAAGCATGTGAGCTTGTGAGCCGCTCAAATTAGTGGCACCTAACACCATAGAAACGTTCAGGTTCTACCTCCCATGCGGTGGCATAGCCTGGCCACTAACTAGAGGGATGAAGGAACTAATAGAGACATTATTTGAAACTATCGGTTATGCCTGACGGGTAACTGGGATTGAGGATACAAGGGTATTCAGAACGGTGGGTTGCACCGGGATTGAGGTAACAGCCTATTAGGAAGCCGTGTTTGTAACATACAGACCTAAAGTAGGCATGGCCCTTGACGCCCAAACAAGGTTATGGTAAAGTGATGAGGCACTAGGTGTATCTAAAACCAACTGTGCCAAAGACGTGTAGTTGGGTGGGAAATTGGTGCGAATACCCCTGAAAAGGGGAAATCCTCAGCAGGAAAAGGCAATTCTCCCCCCTCAACAGTGTGTGGATTAGAAACTTTGGACTCATCCGGAGATGTGACTGGAGCATCGACTTTGGTTTCAATGTTTGAAAACAAACGATGACGAATGACCGAACAAGTATGAGGGGATAGTTCCAAAGGAACACCCAGCTGGTTGTACGGACTGTAAGAATGTTGCAGTGATATCACAACAGGGTCAAATAGAGGGTTTGGAGTGTAGATAACCAGTCCAAGCTGACCGTCGGTGGTCGACGAGTTCTCTGAAGTTTGAACGAGATTTTCCATAGATTACGGGCCAAAATCAGCATATGACCTAGTATCTAAAGTAGGCGGAGGACGAGATGACAACGGTTGAATACTCAGAACAATTGCGAGTTCAAAATCTTGGTCCTCAAGTGACTCTGGTAACTCAGGAAACGACTCCTGAAATAGTCTTTCAGACAGAGAAGAGCAGGAGGAATTGGGTGAACTAGGTGGTTTAGCCATGATGACCTTGTCTTAGTCAACGAAACAATTAACTTCAAGGCTTTAAAATGTTATTTTCAGGGAAACTCGTGATTTGGTGTCAGAAAAAAGACTAACAAGGTGTTTTGGATAGTGGGAAATCAATTATTCAGACACATAAAAGGCTAGTGCTCTTTCATTTTCTAAGATTCGAGAAAGAAACAAAGATGACCTATCGCTTTCGATTGTAAACGAGCTTGAAATGACAAGTGCTTGAATGATATTTTAAGTTTAATGATTCAAAAAGATCAAATGACTACTCTGGATGATCTAGTTAAATAGGATTACTAAGAAACCGTGAACTACATAATACCTCCTGGCGAACCGAGAAATACGAGCATGCAATCTCCTTGAATGTTGTGTTCGGTGTATCATGTTTGCAAGGCGGTCGACTCTGCTTCCTTAGGATAAAAGGATTGCAACCTAGTGGGGTCTCTCGTTATATACTCAATGGTATGGGGAGCACAAATCAATACTAGCGCTATTTAATGCCGAAACTAACGAAAATTGCTAGGTTTAAAGACACTGGAACACGTCTCTAGACTAGACCTTCTAGATATGATTGTTAATGTCAAATGAGCCTTAGGTTAATTGAATTCGTTTTAAAGTTGATATTGGGTTCTGTTTCAGTTTTCAGGTCTTAGTGATGCAACTCGAAAAACCTTAAATGCAACTAAATGAGACAAGATCCTTTCAATTCGATGAAATGCCTACACTAGAGAGGGTAGAAACTAGTCAATCAAATGCAAACAATCAAGCAACTGAAAACGAAATGATCTTTCACTACCTTTCTTTTTCAAAAAATAAACTAATGAAAAATGCATTCCAATTCCTAATTTCCTTATAAGCACTTATCTATTAGTCCTTTCAAAAGCAAAAAGTTCTCTTCCTTTTTCAAATGTCGATGCAATTCTAGTCTTTTAATGATGCAAATTATCGTAGCACAATGTTGCAACAAGCTAGAATTTTATACATTTTCATGAAATAACGAAACAAAATTTTCACATATAATCTTTCAATGACAAAGTTTTCAAGACGATAAGCTCTTTAAGTAGATGAAAACATGAAAAGAGAAGTTCATTCAGATCAATGAAACACCGACTTTACCAAACACAAGACAAGCAATGTAATCCATGCCTGAAAAGAAACGTTTAGGCAATCAAACAAAAACTTTTCAAACTTGTGCAAAAAGAGGTCAAAGTCATAAAAAGCACCAAAAAAATATGCAAAGAGTAAGCACACCTACAACCTGACTTACTGAGTTCACAAACTACTGAATGGGTGACCAACTAGATGCCCTAGTGTCGCTGGCCACTCAATGACTCAATCAATCAAGCAGAAAGATGATAAGCCAACAAGCAAACAAAACCAAATGAAAAGTAGCTTTCTGATCAGGGAGAAAACCGTCCAAAAGGCTTACAAGGTCAAACCACAAGAGTAGAACACACTGACCAAGATTAGGGTCAAGCCCTAATCTTCACTTACAGGCATCGATGCGATTGCCTAACTCACAACAAGCGCTAGAGGCTAGTCGGTGCGATTGTTTCTTAGCAACTCACGCTGATCAACGCAACTGTCAACGAATTAAGTGCGCTGATATAGGGAGCTAAAAAAAAAAAAAAAAAAAAAAAAAAAAAAAAAAAAAAAAAAAAAAAAAAACGGGACTAGATCTGCTACTATGAATTTTAGACTTAGACCAGTAAGTAGGAGAAAAGAAACAAAACCGAAGGGAAAACGTGGAACTAGAAAAGTTCTAAAAAAATCATGAAATCCAAGACAAACAAAAGGATTGGGATCCCTAGTGGAGTCACCAATTTGTGGTGAAGTAAAATTATAATGCAGACACAAACAAATTCCTCTAGCCTGATAATGGGTCTAGCCACAACAGGTACATTGTATGGAAGATTTCCTTAGGTTAGAATCAATCAAGAGGGCCTACCTATTGGTCTGCTTATCCTGCTTGGTGATGTCCTTGCTTTCCCGCTCCAGCTATCTCTCGCTTCCTTCTTCAAGCACCTGAAACAAGTAAACAACAACAAACAACAAAAATGATAATAGACAAATTGCAATTCAGACTACTTGACAAGTAAAGAAACATTAAACCATGAATATGTAGTATTACAAAACATGTAGGAAATCAATCGATAGTTGCATATATTAACATCAAAGAGAGATTACAACCATTTGTCTAGACGTTACAGTCCTCCTTTGACAAGACCAGGTTCCCACACACTTCTGCTAGCATTCCATGATGGCCTCATTCAACAATAGTTTTAAGGCTCTTCCCTTTAGGCTTCACTCCAAACCAAATCACACTTCTCCCTCACACAACTAGATCACTACAAATAATAATAGCTTTCTTGTCTACTCCAAACCAAAATAGCATCAACACTCAGCAAAAACTAACACTAGGACTAGCTTGTGCTTGGGAAGAAGGTAGGTTTATATAGGAAAAATGGATGGGAGATGGATCCTCTTCTAATTGGAGAAGGTCTTATCCCTTGAGATAGTTCCTTCATTATAGGGGAAAGGAGCCCAAACTATCATCCTCTACCTCATCCAACCAAACCATTTACCAGACTTCCGTTACGAAGCTTCTAGAGCTAGAAGCTTCGCCTCCTAATTTAAAAATCTTTCCATAATAGGACAGACGTGACTAGAACACAACTCAGTTGCTCCGGTTGGTGCGAGGTACAATGCTAATCTTTGCACATTGGTGCAGGGGAGACAAAGGTCATTACCACCAACCTTGTAAACTGGGCAAAACAAAATTTTCACGGGAAATGGTGCAAAGGGGAATTTATCTACTCATGAAGAGGGACACAATGGGGGTTTCTTCATGAAGTCAAAGCATGTGGGGCTCACTGTAGAGGTCCTCCAAGATCAACGAATGGGGAGTACAGGAACAGTGACAAAATGTTGTGTAACAAACCTCTATGTGTTGAGTCAGTTAGGCATGCGGTACCTTAGGGTGGTCCCACCTAGGGGTCGTTACGTGAAAAAAAAACACAAAATATGATTTAGGAAACCCTTTAAGGAGAAAACCTACCTAGAAGGCGATGCTACTTTGCTCTCCCTTTCTATGCATGGAAATGGATGCAAGCACAAAGGGTTGAGACTTGTGGCTTGTGGGTTGTTGTAGTATACAAACCCTCTATGTTTGCTCTCTCTCTATCCACCCTCATCTACTTTGATCATTTGTGGAATAAAATGTACTTTAATAGAATGGAACCCCTTTTCATCCTCAAGGCTTGGTTGTAACATAGTTCAATATCCTACTAGTGGTTAAGTTGACTACTTCAACTCTTGCGTATTCTAGAGTTTTCTTCATCATGATCACATGAGTGGCCCTTTTTCCATGAATAATGGGGTTTGATGCAACATCCTCTCGAATCATGATGGTCAAAATAGGAAGGTCAATTTCTAGGTGTTATAACTTTTGCATGCAGACTCTAATTGAGGCAATTATTGTGCCACTGGAAAGCTATTTGTGTGTAGAATAACATTAACAGGTACTACCCTTAAACATAAAAAATTTCACCCGCAAAAAATGGCATTTGATGCCTCAAACTACTTTTGGAAGGTTTCAAACCCGAATTCACCAAATTGGGACCCATCGGTAAAAATGGTATTGTGAACTAATTCCTCCAAGTTTTGCACTCTAAAAATATCAAGATGTGCTTTTTTTTTTTTTTTTTTAATCAATTATTTACTTATGTTATTGTAATTATTATCGTGGTATTAGGTAGTATCTTGATGATTATGTTTGTTGAATGATTATATATGAGTTAATTTGCAAAACCAAGAAAATTTGGTTTTCATTAAAGTTATTGATGAACAATGTTAAAATGTCTAAGTTCATACATTGATTCACCTTGCTGAACTACTTTATTCTATTGTTCTGAATAAATTATGGCTTACATCTATTGATTATTATATCATTAGAGGAACTATATTCTATCTTGATAAAATTATAGTTTGAAGGGATACACCCTCTGGTCAAAAAGAGCCAATTTTTTACCTAAACTTGGAAGGTCAATAGATCTTCATTGAATGTCTTGGTATTGAATTAGTTGTCAAAGACAAATTGAGGAACAACATTCATTTTGTAGTCATTGTTGGGGAATGGCATTGTTGGTATTGAGTTATTTTATTTGATATATGACTAGCCCTAATCCTAATCCGCCATATTTTTGGTTGATTTGAATGACCAACATAGTATGCTAAATCAATTATATCAACTAGTCTTACAAACTTCCCATAATCGTGAAGAACTAGAAAGATCTTGGAGAATTCATGCTCATGAAGACGAGATTGGTTTACCAAATCTACATTTTCAAAGAGATCAAGGTGAAGACCAACAATAAAATTTTGCGATGGCAAAGATGAATACATTTGCAACCCTAGGTACATTAAAATTTCAATTTTCATAGTTTGTATAAATGATGTCCATATGAGTTTATTGATTTAAATTCTTAGAATTTTGTATTGAGAATTTGGCAACTCTAAACTATATTCATATAGAAAATTTACTAGATTAATTTCTAATTAAAGAGTGCATGCATTGCAAGATCTAGAGAATTAACAATCAAGGCTAATAGAAGGAGGAAAATTGGATCTTCATCGCCTAAAATACCTCAAAAAGAAAAATTAACTAAATAAGAAATTAAATATTTATAGCTTTCAATAGACTTCCAACCTTCAACACCAACTAAAAACTCAATTGTCCCATTCTTTTTAGAAGCTAATTCATTGGCATATTTATCTCTATTTGGTTTTTTGGGAATAGGTTTGAATTTAGTCTCCACTGTAAATAAGATAGTAATCTTTACAAAGATATCTACTCAAATCACTCCTCCTCCCAAGATGAATGCTTGGGTAAACACTAGGTATTGTTGGTCTTACCTAGTCATTTAAATGATTTACCCCAAAAATAAGATAAGAATCTACCCAAAATTAATAGTGAGAATGATAAGATGACTAAAGATCATCTAATAGCTTTCAAAGGTTGCACTGGTAGTCTTGGAGCAAAGCCTGATGATATATTTATGAGGATGTTTGTTCAAAGTCTTGAAAGGGTTGCTTGGAAATGGTTTAGGAACCTTGCTTTATGTTCCATTGAATATAGTTCTCAGTTAGAACAATTGTTCTTGAAGTAATATAGAGAAAAGAAGTGCCACCAATATTATCTTATGGAGTTAGGTTTCTAATATTCTACTAGCTAGATTTTCTTAACTTTCTTGAGCTCTGAGGTGAAAAGAACCTAATGGTTAGGCGGCCATGAGGTAGGCGGCGCGGGAACCAAAAAATACAATAAGCGACAGACTCTGAAAACAAGAACCAACAAAAATGACAGAGGAATGAAGGAGGGGAGAGATACCCTCATATTGAGATGTAGCAGTAGGGGAAGGACATAACAATGGAAACCAGGAGGAAGAAACAAAAAAACTGGGACCTGTCCTTAGAGCACGATGGTAGGCAGGCAGTAGAGGCAAGTGTTTACCATGCGCGACGAAGAAACCACGATTGATAATCCCAATGAACAAACTGGAGCGATACAGAAGCTACATGAAAGATCATGCGTTAATTTGCAAATTCATCAGAGTTTGGCTGACGGAAAAGGACCTCACCAGATGGATCCAACAAAAATGGAAACCCCAAGGCCATATCAAGCTAAAGTTGGGAGAAAAAGGTTTCTTCACGGTAATTTTCTCGAACCTGCAAGATAAAGAAAAAGTGTTTGAAAATGGTCCATACTTCCATTATAATGCAAGACTATTTATGAGATACTAGGAGGAATGTTATAACCCAGATACAGAAAAATTATTAACAACCCTGGTATGGGTAAGGTTGTTTGGATTACCAATGGACTTCTGGGATCCTGAAACCTTAGAGGGAATAGGAAATACAATAGGCAGCTTTGTTAAAATAGCTGAGACTACAAAAAGGTAAGATACACTTCATATGCTAGAATTTGTGTCTATATGAATATAACTGACCCTATTCCAGATACAGTCGAGTTAGAGTATCATGAGGAAGTATAGCAACAACCCTAGACTATGAGCACATATCTTTCCGATGTAGAAGATGTCATTAATAGGGACACGTGTACAAGGAATGCCCACTCACAATATAAGAAGAGGAGCAGAGAAACAAACATTAGAGGAAAAATCAAGAAGACCGGGAAGGGTTCCAGGAAGTAAAAAGAAAAAGAAGACATACAAGAGAGAATCCCAGTGAAGGAAGGAAAGAAAAACAAACCTAGCCAAGCAACACAAATAGCTTTGAAATCCCACAAGAAGAAGAAGAAGAAAATGAGGCCCAAATAATGGATTATCAGGGAGAAAAGGGAAAGGAAAGCAGCACAAGGCAAGGAAAATCACAGACTAAGAGAAAGGCACAAAGTTAACCAATAGAAAAGGAGGAAAAGGAAGTGGGGGAGAAAATGGAAAACGCAGGAATGGAAATTGACACAAGCAGAGGAGAAGAACTAAGCACGGAAGAAGAAGTATTGTGGAAACTTTTAGATGAATGGAGACACTTGGATGAAAGATTCATTCCAGAAGAGCGAAAAAGAATCTATAGAGAAACTTTCCAACAGTACCAAGTGAAACAGGGACAGGGAAAATTGGAAATGGTAGAAAAACTAGGCCCCAACAGGGTAATACTCAAGACCAACAAAGCAAAACAAAAGGCAGGAAAAAATAGGCAAGAGGAATATACAGGAATCGATTTGGATCATGGGAGAAATGCTAGTGAACACTGGAAGAGTAGTGCTGCTCTCGGCAGTATTCCATCAACTAAATCAAGTACCCCAATGATAATCACATCCTGGAATATAAGAGGCCTGGATAATAAAGGCAAACATAGACACTTAGGGGACAGGTTAAGAAAAGAAAAACCCCAACTAATGTTGGTATATGAAACAAAAATCTCAGGAAGGAAAATGGAGGAAATCCTGAACAAAATCAAACCGAAATATGAATGTATGACCATAGATGTGGAAGGCAACGCGGGAGGCATTGCAATACTATGGATCCCTGCAGAAATCTTAGCAGACTACTGGATAGGTATGAAAAGAATACTCACGGGGAAGTTCAGGTTAATAGGAAATAGAGAGTGGCCCCTAGTATCGGCAGTGTATGGGCCGCATACACCAATGGAAAGAGGAAGCTTCCTCATCCAACTACAACAGTTAGGAAACCTGCATAAAGAAAAGTTGTGGTTAATAGCAAGAGACTTTAACATGACAACATCAAAAGATGAGAAGAAAGGAGGACTGCAAAGAGAATAGCCACAAATGGAGAAATTCAGGGACCTTTAGGTAGAACTGAAGATGGTCGATATACCAACAATAAATGGAAAATACACATGGAACAATCGATGAGGAGGGAGTAGACAAATCACCTCAAGGCTAGATAGATTCCTAGCAACAGAACACTTCATAAGAAAAGATGTCTTCTGTGAAGCATCAATTCTCCCATGTCTAGGGTCGGATCATTTGCCCATCAAATTAGAAATTGCCATGAACCAGTAGAACAAGAATATACCTTTCAGGTTTGAGGAATTCTGGTTGAGAGACCCCAACTTCATAGAAAAAATAAAGAACTGGTGGGAGGAGACTAGGACTGGGATGGAAAGAAGAAATAAAATGCACACTCTCCAACTCAGATTAAAATATCTAAAAGGAAAGATAAAGAAGTGGAACATAGAATAATTTGGAAATATTAAAAAGGAATAAGAAATGCTCAATATAACGATGAAAATAATTCCACAGAAAATCACAGATGAAGGGAGAAGTGAAGAATTAGCAAAAGAAGAAGGATTGGTGCTAAATAAACTGGAAGGAAAGAAGAAAACAAGAGGAAATCTTATGGAAACAAAAATCGAGAATCCAATGGCTAAAAGAAGGGGAGAGAAACAAGAAATTCTTCCATACGGCAATGTTGCAACATCGACAGCAAAACATAATATTCTCCCTAAAAGACAACTAGGGCAATAGGATAATACCAAGGCATAAATGGAAAATTTGATGGTACAACATTTCAAAGAGATCCTGACAGAACCCAATATCAAAAGGGAGGCTGATATTGAAAGACTCAGTCAACATATCCCCAAATTGGTGACTAGAGGCCAGAACTTGGCACTTCTATGGGTAATAACGAAAGATGAGGTGGAAGAGGTAATAAAGAAGATGACAAAGAATAAAGCACTTGGGCCGGATGGCTTCACTGCAGAATTCTATCAAGCCATGTGGAACTTCATGAGTTAGGATATAGTGAATGCAATAGAAGAGTCCCAACACACCAAAATAATGCACCAGATCTTAAATGCTATGTTCCTGGCTCAGATACCAAAGGCAGAGAACTCAAAAGAACCACAAGGGTTCCCGCCGATAGCGCTCTACAAGGTCATATATAAAATCCTAGTCACTATAATGGTGAATAGACTAAAACCAATACTACCAGAACTGATATCCCAGGAACAGACGGGGTTTGTCAAAGGTAGACAGATAATTGATGGTATATAGTAGCACAAGAAGCAATCCACTCATTGAAGAATTCAAAAACCAAAGGGATGTTGATAAAACTAGACCTAGCTAAAGCGTATGAACTTAGTTGGGGATAACTCCAACAAATCTTAAAGGCATACGACTTTGAGGACAGGTGGGTGAACTGGGTAATGTTAATGATCAACACGCCAGTTATGTCAGTACTATTAAATGGGTCACCAACAAAAGCCTTCAATCCAACCAGAGGACTCAGGCAGGGAGACCTGTTATCTCCGTTCATGTTCATCCTTGCAGCGGACAGACTAGTAAGACTAATAAAAGCTAAAATGTATAGCGGACAACTGAAGGGATCACGACTATGGGGAAATGACCTACCTCTAACCCACCAACAATTTGTTGATGATGTTATGTTATATGGCCAGGCAACGCTCAAAGAAGCAAAACAAATAATGGAAATTCTCACAGAATTCATTGAGGCCTCGGGGACATAAATAAGTAAAGAAAAATTAGAAATTTATTTCTTCAATACCCAAGCTTTCCTGGCAAGAACCATGGGTTTCAGATTCGGGAAATTCTCTACAAAGTTCTTAGGCATCTTGTTAAATGACCAACAAAATAGAGTGGCTAATTGGGAAATCCTGATAGGCAAGATGCAAAAGAGAATGCAAAACTGGACATTCAGGGCACTGAACTTCCCAAGCCGCATAATCCTACTCAAATTGGTGCTCCAATCCATACCGATTTATCAACTGACTAGCCAAGCTGCACCCAAAACAATTTGCCAGAAAATGGTAGATATGTTTAAAAAATTCCTTTTGCAAGGGTCGAGTAAGATTAAAAAATGGGCGCTGCTATCCTGAAATTGGTTAAGTAAATCACTAAAAGGAGGATTAGGCCTGAGAGACCCATACATCCTAAACCGGCTAATGGGGGCAAAGTTGTGGTGGCGCTGGCTATAGGGAGGCGACAACCTATGGAAAAAACTATGGGAGAAAAAATACAAGACGCCCTGGTCCCCAGAAGGTAAATTGAGAAGCCAAACTGAGAGGAAAGGTTCGACAATCTGGAACTTGGCAAGAACCAATAAGGGATTGATCAGTGAGCATAGTCTTTGGGAAGTAAGAGAAGGGGACAAAGTGAAATTCTGGGAAGAGGCGTGGCAATAGAGAGAAAATCTTAACCAACAACCCCTACTCCAAGGGATATACCAGTTCACCATCCAAATAGAGGGCGACACAATACGTAACTACTGGAGCCCAGAGTTGAACGACTATTGGAGGAAGTGGAAACAAAAGGAAAACTGGCAAGAAGCACCTGTAGAAGCTAACTGGGAAATATATGAAAAGGAAATGGAATCAAGGAAAGTAGCGGTTAAAGAAGGGACAGACACACTAAGGTGGGGAAACAAAATCAAAGGTATGTTCACAATACCAAAGGGATACTATTTAAAAGCAAGATTCAACAAACACATAGAAAGAAAAAAAATGGAAAACATATGGGAAACGAAAACATGGCCGAATATGACATTCTTTACCTAGATACTGAGCCATGGGAGAGCGCTAACATGGGACTAGCTGAGAAAAAAAGGAACGCATGGCCCATAACGATGCGCCCTCTATTGAGAACAGGAAGAAACCATGGAACATCTAACCAACGAATGCATGGTCATCAACAACCTCTGGAGACAGCATCAACAGCTCTTTGAAGTCAGTGACAGAGACATAAACAACATGAAAATAATGATTAAAAATTAGAGAAACAAACCTTACTAGAACCTAATCCTAAACAGAGCGTGGAACCTATCTTTAGGATTCGTCCTGTGGAACATCTGGAAAGAGCGGAACCGACTGATCTTTAAGGAGGACAGCAGAGCAAAGAACAGGATATGGAACCAAATCATCCAGAATATAAGAGAGACCATCCTCACAGAGAGGTGATTGGAAAACAGATCAAACAAAGACAAGAATAATGACATAACTGCAACTAAAGCCTAGTATGACAAACATGATAGCAAGGAAACACCACAATAACGAGGTGGAAGAGGTTAATCACTACAGAAATCCTCAACAGGGGTTCATGAAGTTGAATTTTGACGGGGCCACAAAAGGAAACCCAAGAGAAGCAGGGATTGGTGGAGTATTTAGAGACGACAGGGGAACGATGCTCAGGGTCTACGTGATGGACTGCGGCCATGCAACAAATAACAAAGCAGAGCTTCATTCTTTGAAAAGAGGGCTAGAAATTGCCATACGAGAGGAATACAACAAGCTTCAAGTAGAAGGAGACGCGAAACTGGTAGTGGACATAGTCAAGTAGCTTCAGCAAGGAACACCAGCGGAAAAAAATAGTAGTAGTTGGAGAACTACCTGGTTGGTGAAGGAGATGAGGAAACTACTAAAATAGCTAGCCTACATCCTTCCCACCCATGTGAGAAGAAAGGGAAATGAACTAGCTGACATTCTGGCGAATTAAGGTTGCAGGAATAGAGGAAGGCCGTTGGATACAAGTGCAGTCGAGCTAATGCAGACGGAGATGATGGCAAACCTGAAGCAACTTCTCGAAAAAGACAAAGCAAGAGATAAGAATACCATAGAAAATCTAGCGCGACCGGGGAGGAGTGGCCAAGAAAGGGAAGGAAGAGGACAGATGAGGGAAAGGACAAATGTGGGGAATGAAGTGAGTAGACAGGCAATCTGGCAGATGACGGAGCAGGGCAGAGAAGGTACACCTCCCGAGAGTACGGGGGAGGTGACGGATGAGAACATTAGGAAAGGACATAGAGTAACTAAAATGGAGGAAGGCACAAGTGGACCGATGAAAAAAAGAGGTAGGAAACCAGGTGGAGAACAAATGAAGAAAATCATTGATGCCTACATGGTTGGGAATCCACCAGACATTAGAGCTTAGATAGTGAGTTGGGAGAGAGAATTAAACGACAGTATCAAGCATCGGGATATCCCCATGGAAGAATGGGAAAGTATGGTGCCGGACTCAGGGAACACTCGGGGAAGACATTCCTTATTCAGGCAGACTATCCAACAGTACTGGGTAATGAAAAATGTGGTGGCACGGGCTATGAAACTACATCGAGAGAAAATGGCAGACGAAGGAGTAGAGGAGCAGGAAAAGAACAAGGAAAAGGACCCAGTCAAGGCGAAACTACTGAGGGAGATAGCGACAATTCAGATCCAGACCTACTGAAACAATCTGGCCCTAGGTAGAATTGAACAGATTCTCAAAGCCCTGAAGTGGAGAACAGAGTAGAGGAGAGAGATGCTAGGATCAAGCACCAAGGCGCCAACCCCAGTAATATCCTTGGATGAGGAGTAAACAGAGATCCAGTGCGATAACAAAGTCTTTTTTCTTTTTGATGAAATGCATTTATATGTTTAAGTTTAATTTACATTCTAGGAACAACAGTATAGACAATCAAAATTGTGGTGTTAGATGGATAGCAATAAACCTCTTTATGTTTTGGACAGGGTTTAATGCTAACAGGTAGTTATCTGGTTTCCTTCAGGCATGTAAGCCACCTGGAGCAAATGGTTGATAAAAGTTTTTGAAAAAGGAAGAAAAATAGAGATCTGCCAAGTTTACAAAAAAAATATTATCTTATGGAGTTTTCTTCTTTCAAGAAAAAGACAAGGGACACCGTCACCAAATTTACTAAAAGATTTAATAAATGTTATAAAAGACTCCTTGTTGACATTAAACCTACAGACACAACTTCTAAAGTCTCTTATACTTCAACATTCGAGCCTAATTTATTTATGATATTACGAGAACATAGATCAACAACATTGGGAGACATGCAAAGTGATGCCTTTGACATAAAGGAAACATGGTAGCCTATGGGAAACTTAAATTAAAGGAATATGCTACAGATACCAAAAAGAAGGCAAAAGAGAATATTGGAGAAGCATCTACCTCTAAGAACTCATGGGAACAAAAGATCAAAGAGATGGCGAAAATAATTAAAACTTCATCAAATAAAATTCAAAAACTCAAAATGGGGAATAGAACAGGGGGCAATCCCTTGCAAATCTTGCCCCTCATAGGAGCTTTCTTCGGAACAATTAGCCTTTGAGTAATCCAAATGTACCCACGAGAGATCAAAGTCCATATCGGAGAGCTTTCAATCCACCAGTTCTCCAAAGATAATGATGGGTTGAAGAACCTCGCGTGTAGCCTCCTTTATGAAATAATGCCAATTTATTGGAAGACTATAATGATGAAATTGCAATTCAAGAGTTTTTCATCAATGACGATGATTATCCTCATATTAATTGGTTAGGGGGTGACAAAAAATCTTTATATATTGTTAGGTAAACTTGAATCAATGAAGGGGTTAAGGTTGTTAGGTTAACAATTGTGGATTCAGGCACTTGCTATTGGTGGCCTATGGTGTTAAGCCCATGGTATTACATGTGACCAAGACTTTAAAAGGATTGGGGATTTTCCATTGCAATTGGTCAAAGTTGAGTTGTGAAGGTTCACCTCATCAAGGCCAAGATGTTGGGGTGCTTGGTTGTGTTTAAGTCAAGGATAATAATAGATCTATTGTTGGATGGTTTTTCCCCAATTGAGGTTTTCCAGTGTAAATCATGGTTTACATGTGTTGTTCTTGTATGTATAATTGTTATCTTTATTACTCTTATATTGTCTTTAATGCTAACAAGTGGTATCAAAGTCATTAAAAGGAGAATATAAAGAAGCCATGTTGCAGTTTGTTCACATTCCTTATTGTGGAGGTTATTGCACATAGATCGAGGTAGAACTAAGTTATGGAAGGAGTTTGTAGTTTGTGCGACTGTCATGCAAAGGACAAATGGACAAAACAAAGCAACCAAAAACCTTCCTTGTGCACTTAGAAGAGCATAAGCCCTTTGTTCACATGGGCATTGCAAGCGAACATAGTGAAAATGGCATGAAGTTTTGCAATGAGAAAATAGATGTAAAGTGTGACATCCCCTACGTTGACTATGAACTTTAAGAACACTTTTGTATAGTTCACCACCCCATTATGACATTTGATTACTAGTGGAAACTTCACCTTAATATAACGAAATTATTGATGTTGAAATTCATTATGGCTTGATCATGGTATCGAAGCATATGACTGCTTCATCTAATGTTAATTATGCATTATTGCTTTAATTAATGCCAAAATTAGAGTGAACATTAATGCTTACAAATGATTAATTAAAGATTTATGTTTTAATTAATAATGAAAAATATTAATTATAATATAAATAATATTAATCAATCTTTTATTATTATCATAAATTAAAATTCAAGAAGAAGGTATGATATGCCAGAGTTTTGACTAGATGATGTCTTCGATTTCACCACTTGATGTGAACTACCATATCCATCCAACCGAATTTAATGTCAAACCCTTATGGTAGGGAAAAGTTGCTTTGATTAAATTTGGTTATTAATGCAACTAGCGGTGCCAACCCGATTTTCCCTTCTTGTGAATTGAAAAGGTACAATGTAGAGAAAGGAAACACGAGGGGGGAAGAGTGCCTTCTCATCAATGTCTAACACACTACATGACAACACAAATATGATGGCTGAATTCAAATAGAAGGTTCGATTTGGATTTTTGGAGAATTTTGTGGAGAACCAACACGAGGAAAAACTCATGAAGTGTATTCATCTTGCACTAGATCACTTCCCAGTCTTCAACTTTACATGGTGTTGCTAGTTTGGGTGCATAATGAGATTGACTAAACATATTGGGTGCTTGTTGAGATTGAGAAACCAGTCGTGCTTGTTGTAGCTAAGAAACCATCAGTGCTTGTTGTGGCTGAGAAACCATAGGTTATTTTCTCTGGCTGAGAAACCATCGGTTATTTTCTCTGGCTGTGAAACCACCCACACAACAAGTCATTGGTGCTTGTTGTGGGTGAGAAACCACCAGTGCTTGCCAGACTACTAATAAACCACCTACAAGTGATATCATCACTCCCTTAGTTAAATAGGTGTATTCCCTGATAAATCTTAATTCTCAGACTCTTGACCTGGCATGAACGTGGTGATTTATGAATAATAATAGCGTAATTGGCCTATGGCCTATGGTTGGGAGGATAGCGTGAAGCCCTTGTCCAGTCACTAATAAGATTTAACTTATACATATAAGTAACTTGGTCTTAATATTGTTTATGAATACTATGTTCAATTGTACACATTTATGTATGAATTCGTGAAAAGTTTAATTTTCTTTCTATATATGATAAATTATAGATGTTTACCACGTATGATTACATATAAATAAAATTATCAAATTATATATATATATATATATATGTGTGTGTGTGTGTGTGTGTGTGAGAGAGAGAGAGAGAGAGAGAATATATTTAAGCATATATTTTGTGATGTTGGAACTGCACCTCTATGGGTCTCAACAATCCTGCTTAAATAATTACATTCACCTACTTAATTGCGCTCTCTCGAGATGGTGTTGTAAGCACCTGAGAAAATCGTATATATGCGTACTGAATAAATTATTGGGTCATGCCTCTACTTTATTGTAGCTTGACTTTATGGTGTGGACATTTGTTTTTAACATATAATTATTTCCTATCTATTTGACGTGTATATGAGATATAATAGGCATGTGATTACATGTGTTTATGTTATTAAGATGGTGCACTCTCATGTTCCAATAATGAAGCCCAGGCGAGTATCATGCTTAGGCATTCACATACCACCTCAATTCATATTTCATGGTTTATTGGGTTAGATATGTAATTTGTAAATTTGTTTGTGAAGATAGGCACAAAGTGCATCCTTTTCTAACTCTCAAATAAATCTAGGCTATGATAATGCCCATCTAACATACATAGGTCTGAGTTACTAATGTGGAATGTTCTGAGCAACCTCACAATTTACAAACTCAACAACGTAATAAATTTGTCCTAGGCCTTTCATGAATTATTCCCAATACTCATAAAATTTCACCACTTAGACACGGGCTATGAAATTTCCCATTTAACATGTACAAAACCAAATTGCTAAGTATGGAGGATTGTGAGTAAACTCATGAATTATATAAATGAACATGTAAGTTGTTTGGCCCCCAGGCCAAACATAACCAATCTCACATAATGTTAAAGTCCATGATGTATCTAGCCACAGGGTGTATTAGAGTGTAAATATTTTGGTTACCGTTTGGACCTCCGACCCCCGATGGGGCGATGAGGTAGACCCTCATCATAGCCAGATGCATATATGTTATCGTTTACTGCTCGGATCTCCAACCCCTGATGGGGTGATGAGGTAAGCCCCATGGTGGATGTAAACGATGACTTTACTACTCGGACCTTCGATGCTCGATGGGGTGATGAGTTAGGCCCATAGTATATTTGGTCATGGGAGGGTAGATTGTAATATAACAATTTTTTGTTATAGTTCAGACCCCCGACCTCTGATGGGACAAAGAGGGAGAGGTGGGCTTGCTTTACGTAAGGGATATCAGGCCTTAATCCTAGAACATTCACCCGCCAAACACGTCACTGTTAACAAGCAGAGGTTGACCTCATGGACTTCATTGTGGTGGCATGGTGGAGGGTTGGGTCCATGTATAAGCGTGACATAAATGTTTGTTATATGAATGCATTGTATATAATACATATGGACCATGTAATATATGTGACATGGGTTTTTAAATATGAAATACCTTGTATATTGTACACACACATACTTAATGCAAGTGAAGTGACATACACACACATAATGTGACCCAAGTCAGTGTGAGGGACCATCAGTCCACGTGGCATTGCCTTGTAGACCAAATCTAAAAGCTCAAGTGCCATATGACATGCAAAAGTTGACTCGTCAACATTAATAGATCATATTTTCTCTGAAATGTAAATTTTGATTCGAGACTTAGATTGGCAAAAAATTTATATCGTTGAAAATCTCTCACTGAGTTAGGCATGATGGCAACATTAACATCTAACTCCACAAGTTCTTAGAAAATGGCATTCTTTTGACCCTAGTACATTGTGAGACATTGAGAAATTAAAGTCAAGATGTTGATAACGCTTTCCATAGCACACATTATTACATGAGGGTGGTAGGGAGTGTTACAAAGTGGTATTAGAGTCTGGGTTCAACACTTGGACTAAATGGGCCTTGAAATATGAAATTCATAGACAGAATTTAAATATATCTCAACATTTTCACTTATAATTATTATGAATGAATATCCTTGCTAGCATTTTGACATGTTTCATAGAATTTCAATTAACATGAAATTTAAATAATGCTCAATATTGAGCTGATGAATTGACGTAATTATGTCAGATTTAACTAACGATTATGTGTGTGTAACAAAACATAAAACAAAACACATCTTAGCCATAAAGTAAAATATGAGTAGAAGGATGTTTCAATACAGTATGGAAAAAGCCTAATATGATCAATAGGAATAATTTGTTGGGAAGAGTGTGGAGGAAAATTCCCTTGACTAGATTGAAACCCTCAAAAGTTTGAAGGTTGAGTTAAGAAGTTACAAAGAAGTTAACAAAAGAATCGTCAGGGTGTAGGAGAAACTCGCAAGAGTGAATGCAATGATCTTTCAGAGTCTATCAAGTTTACAAAGGAAAAAACAATACGAACCTAGCGCCATCTATCTGGACAAATGTAATTCCAGGAAAGCCCAATTGAGATAAAGAGGCATGGATTTGAGGCTAAGAGCACAAAATAAAGTAAATAAAAAAGGCATTGACAAGCTAGTGAAGGTACTGTGAGAGGAGAAACTAAACTAAACAATTTGGAGAGAAGGGCATGCAATTCTGATTCGTGATCAAGGACTGCAGTTCAAAGACATTATCAACAAGGAAGGAGTGACGAAATCTGAATACCAAAGAGGTTTAAGAAAGCTAAACCCACCACCTTTGGCAGAGAGAATAAGAAAGTTGAAGAGAAAAACCCTGGTTGCTAGGCATGAAGAAACACTTCAAAGTACATGATTACTCTGAAAACATGAAAGCCAAGGTATCAATTTTCAACATAAAAGGTACTTTTGATATATGGTGGGAGGACTTAAGCAATGTTAAAGATATTAGAGAAAAGGAGTTGTTGTCGAATGAGTTTGAAAAGTATTTTCGGGAGAAGTACATGTCAAAAAGGTATTATGATGGCAAAATCAAGGAATTTCACAAGCCCAAGTTGAGACAACTTACTGTTAATGAGTACACAAATAAATTTTTGAAACTAATGAGGTGTGAACCTTACACGAAGGAAGAAAAAGTAAAGATTCCATGGTACCTCAGTGGGTTAGCTCAAACATTGAGAGATAGGATCAAGTTCGATAAACCTAAAACATTTGAGGATACTATCTGGAAAATGATGGTTTATAAACAACCCAAACATATGGCTAAGAACCAAATTGACTAGAAGAAGAAATATTAGCGATTTCAAAGGGAAAGGATCAAAATCCTCTGGGTATAAGTAAATGGGGAAAAGAGGAAAATTCACCACCCATGCCAAAGGTAAATTCCAACAGGCATATCTTGCTAAAGGAAAGAAATCATCTAATCTAGTAAGAGAAAAATCCAAGAGATACAAGAAACTTCAATGTTAGACATGTCGAGGAAACCACCTACAAAGGGATTGCCCTCAATTGTAGAACCATAATGATAAAAGGTTACAACATAGAAGAGGCAATGACAAAGAACAATATGGCTAAGAGTATGCTTTGAATTTGTGTAACATTGGACAATCGACAAGCAGATCATCAAGCCTTAGTCATCAAGATAGAAAGTAAGATCATTAACTAATCGGTTTCATTTTTAATTGATCTAGGATCTAACCTTAGCTATAGTAGCCCTAAAGTTATAAAATATCACCATGCAAAATAAAGAGCATACTAGGTCGTAGCTGGTCCAACGGGCCACAGGAGCTAGGAAGAAAGTTACATAATTAGTGGAATCATGTCACCAAGAATTAGATGGCATGTCTACAACAACGAACCTTAACATCCTTCCGTTGGGTTCGTATGATGTATTAATTAGTATGGATTGATTAGCAACCCACAGGACCAAGGTGGATTTTTATAATAAATCATTGGAATGGATTGATGATGAAGACGAGAAAAGGACAGTGGAACCGAAGAAAAAGCCTATTTTTATTAGATAAATTTCAATAATGTAGGCAAAGAAATGTAGTCGAAAAGGGTGTACTCTATTCATGATACAAGTAGATAGTGTAGCGAGGGCAGTGAAACCGAACTTGAGGATCACCCCATTTTGCAACAATATAGTGATGTATTCCCATATGAAATATCAGGAATACCACCTAAGATAGATATCAATTTATTTATTGAGCTAATTCCTAGTTCAGCTCTAAGACAGCCTCTCGCATGAGCACCCCCAGATTGGTGGAATTGAAACTACAACTAAAGGAGATGTTTGATAAGGGGTATATTAGACCCAATGTGTCACCCTGTGGAGCTCCAACTTTGTTTGTGAAGAGGAAGGATGGCACATTATGAATCTGCATAGACTTCTGCCAGTTGAACAAAGCAACAATAAAGAATAAATACCCACTGCCTAGAATTGATGACTTATTTGTCTAACTAAGAGGAGCTACTATGTTTTCAAAAGATGATTTAATGTTTGGGTATCACCACATCAAGATAAAGATGCAGACATTCATAAGAAGGCATTCAGAAAAAGATATGGGCACTATTAGTTCATGGTGTTGCCATTTGAACTTACAAATGCCCTAGCCAGGTTTATGTGCTTAATGAAGAATGTGCGCAATCGATACTTGGACAAGTTTGTGTTAGTATTTGTTGATGATACTATAGTCTACTAAAATTCTAGAGAGAAGCATGAGAAGCACTTGAGGTAGTATTACAGTTGTCGAGGCTGTTGGATACCTATACCAATAGGTTTCATATTTCATGATTGGCAAATTAAATGCCAAATATTCTCTGCTTTGCTGATACAAAGATCGCATATTTCCAAGACAAGACAAGGTGTGCACATGCCTTCATGTTTACTAAATTTTGATGGATGGTCCAACAGTCTAATCTGGATCATGCCATGTTTCAATTTTCTGTTGCAGAATAGAGAAAGAAGTCTGTCCAAACTGTTTGATCTTGGCAGACCAATAGTTAGGCAGAGAAACTAAGGTTCCAAACTGCTTAATCTGGGGCCTTGGAAGCAATAAGGGTAGTGCTAAATAGGAAATCAAAAGAAAAAAGCCAATGGAAAAGAAAAGGCACATAAGGGTCTGCAAGTTCAAGTGCACCCTCCAAGAAGAAACAAAAAATGCTAGGCAAGTAGATGGGTAGGTAGATGGGGTTGCAGAAGTGGTATTCCTTTCAAACTGAATCTTGCTGGTCAAGATAAGGAGAACAACACAATGGAGCATGTCTAACTTCCTTTTTTCCCTGTTTTGCACTCATTACTAACATCCCTACACCAGTTGTGTTTATGAAAGAATTCAAGGTTTTATGTTGGTTCTGGTTTCCTTTAAGAGCCACATTTCTTGTCTAAAATTCTTTTCATTTTGATCTACTCCCTAAGCTAAGTGGCTTTCAAATAAACTTAGTGATATCACTCCTCATTCACCTTTTCCCTCCATATTAACCCCTAACTTCTATTATCTAAATTCCCTATGTCACCCTTTCCCTACTATTATAACACCATGGTGTATAAACCCCAAGCATTCTATAAATATCCCCCCCCTTGGCATTATAGCCATATGTTCACTACTAGGGAATCAAATTGACATCTGGTCAGTTTAAGAACCCAAGCCTTATGTCTTTTCCTCCTTCAGAATTCATTTAACCTATTCAAACCCATCATTTGCTAAAAAACCTTGTAAAAAACCCATTTGCACCCTTAACCCACTCAAACGGAAAAATTACATAAAAAACACACTTTTCCAACTTATCCAAAGTCCGGGAGCTATGCGCAATTTTATAAAAAATACATTGAAAAACCATGCAAATTCACCAATTTTCCAAAGACCCGTCGGGCACGAATTTCATAAAAAAATAAATATTTTATTGCCCGCCGACGCTGTATCGTCCAGACAAGTCATTGACCCGTCGACCGTCCGATCGGGCACCCTTCATCCAACAGCCTACATGGATATCAGACCGGCCCCGACATCCGTAAGTTAGCTTCCGATATCTGTGAGAGGGTGACGTCAGGCCTCGGCCACGCGTCACCCCCACTGCGTATCAGAACCCCCTCTGAAAATTCCGCTTCCATATGGAAGGCGGTGCGATATCATACCGCCTACGGTTTCCGGTCTCCACCAACCCGCCTTGCCAATGTCACTGCCAACATCACTGCTACGTCATCGTCGGGTCAGTGCCCTTGTCCGCCATTGCTCCACCTGTCCGCCACCTCACCATCCCCGTGGACCACTCTTAAGCCGCCACGTCACTTGATGACATCATGCTAACGTCATCCGACCTTGACCCCACCCGATGATGTCATCCGAAAAAGGCGCCAATGTTCCAAAAAATCCATATTTTGGCCAAAATTTCGCGTTTTTTGCACTTTTTGCAAAAACGACTGTTGTGTATTCTGCATGCATTTTACGTCCAAACTCACGCCAACCTGCTTAATTCGACCTGGAGGCCATCGGCGTGCCAACCCACCTGCATTTGTGACCAGCACTGTCAGTGTACCAGGTATTTATCCCTGTGAATCCTCTATGTGCCTGGTTTTGTATGTAGATCGCCTAAATTAACTTAAAACACAGAAAAACATATAATTTACCGGCAAATCCCCTGTGCCTAGTTCCCATTTGAAGTTACAAGGTCGAAGTTCACCGGCTAAGCCTTGTTTACCAAAGCTTTCACAAAACCTGCATTCTGGTCGCACAATCGTGAACAGGGAACCCGAACTACACCTAATTACTGTGAAAGAGTCTGTCAAGGACAAGTATTTGCCCTTTTTAAGTGCTTTGTACAGTATTTCAATCGCTGCAATTGACCCTTTTGTCCTCTGTTTCTCAATAAATCACCTCTCTTTCCAAGAAACACTCTTGTCTATTACTCTGCACAGTAACACTAATTTACATATAAAGCAGAGTTTTAAAGTAACCATGGATACACCAGTAGCACCTGTGGCCCTCAATGTTGCCCCTTTAAATGCCCCTCAGAGAGAATTGGAGTGGCAGGCATTAGCAGATTTGGATTATCAAATCTCAGAGGAATTTCTAATGCACAGCAAGTTCCACATCCACCTGTTAAATGAAATAAAGGCTAAACATGAGACTGGAACAGATGTATTGGGCATTTGGGATTCCTTCCTCCCAATCTTCAAGCTTCCTCTGGTCAATCCATTTCCTGACCTAATTCACCTATGTGTTGATGGTTATGATGCCACTCAGAGAGCTGTGCTTGACCCTTCAGGCTCAGTTGTTTTCTATATTACCTCGGAAGCCATCAGAGAGATGCTGCAATTCAAAACTGAGAAGAAATTGGTTCCTTTATCTTTGTTTGATCTGATAAATCAAGGGGCTAAGATGACAAATGTTTAGATCACCAAGCTAAACCAACTATATATTAATTCTGATACTGTGCAGTACCCTCCCATTTCTCATGTTTACCTTAACCCATTGAGCAGGGACCTTGTAGATATGATCAGTCCCATTCTGGGTTATAACTCAATTGAGTATGTTGATGAAACTGTACTGGTAATGATGCTCATGTTTTCCCCTGGCAAAACTCCAATCTGCTATGACTATGCCACCTATATATCAGACAAAATGCATGAGCAATTGATGAACCTATCAAGGGAAAGGGTGTTCAGATACTCCTCCTACATCTACCACTTGATTTTATACTATCAACATGAGAAATTTTCTTTTGCTATGAAAAGAGTGGATGCACAAGGAAATCCAAGGTCAGTAGTGTATTGGACCTCAGCTATTCACTGCACAGCCTATTCTCCATACACTTACTGTGAGTTTATAGACCTTTTTATCCACCCAGCCATGTCTCTGTTCATGAGCTTGCCTCCTCCAAGACTAATCGATGAGATGCAGAGGATCCTTCAGTTGTCCAAGGTATACAGCATTGGGGATTGGTATTTTTACCAAAATCACACCGTTATTAGAATATACGGTTGTGAGTTACCCCCATACAGATAGCCCAAATATGTGCCCATGAGTTTGTTTTCTCTTGAATACTTCAGGCAGTTTGGGAATGTTGATGTGAAGAATTTTTCAGGCAAAGGCAAAAAAGCACAGCTGAAGGTAAAAAACCAATTGGGCCACTTTGTTTTTAACAAAAGGGAGGAAGGCTGGCAAGAGGCAGACAGAATGCTAGAAGGCCTTGGCCTAAAGACCAGTTTCCTCTGGAAACCTTATGACCCCAATCACTTCATAACCTTAATAAGGGTCAAGTATAGGTTGTCCAGTTATGATCATGTGAGGTTGCCTCACATAGAAAAATATGCAAATCAAACAAAATGGAAGAGAGGCACCTTAGAGGAACCTGTCAAACAAGAAGAATTAAATGAAAGAGCACGAAGAAATCTCCTAAAGATGGCTGACATAGAACTTCCTGCCTAGGTATTTTCTCTTACAAGCACTCAAGTGGGAGCAGCTGCCTCATCCTCCACAGCACATCAGAAGGCAGTCAAAGCTACAGATCAAACCTGTAGCAAAGGCAAGCAGAAAGAAATGGAGCTAGAGAAGCCACTTCAGGAACAGGTACAACAGCAGGGAGCATAGCAACAACAACAGGTACAGCAGCAAGAAAAGGAACATCCAGTACAAGGATAGCACACAGCAGAGGCCCCAATGGTCACTGAGCAGCAGCCACCACAAATTGTGCCTCCTAGGCAAGAAACAAGAGCTGAAGCTTCAGTCCTTCAAACCCCATAAAAGTAGGACATAAGCAGGAAAAGGGACAGAGAGACTCCCCTCACAACATCAAAAACTCAAGGGGAAAATAGGCATAGATTGAATCCTTTTTCAGAGGAAGAAATGCCAATAGGGAAATATTTGGGCATGGGCCCACCTAGCATGGAGGCCTCTGCAAGTTCCTTCCAGCAAGAACAAGAGAGGACAACAGGAGGAGAAGTTAGCTCCTCAAGCCAACAAAGAGGATGTGAACTGAGCATCAAGTAGCAGTTCATGGACATAAAGAAGAGGAATAAGCCCATAAGGATACAATTATATAATCATCTATTGAAAATGGCTCCCACCAACCACCAAAGACTTATGTCTGCCTATGATGTCCAGGAGGGCAAGATGATTATGAGCCACTTCATGCCAGCCGTGATGCAGCCATAGTCAGCTGCAGACTACGTCAGGACCAACCTTGAGGTCCTTTCAAAGGACCTCCACCCGATGGATCAGATAGAATTACATAAGCAAACGGGTGAGATGGTATATGCCTCCTTGGTAGATAAAACATTGGTGAATTACAGGCTAGAAAATAGTCTAAATAATACAACTGCCCAACTTGAGTTGGAAAGAGCATCCTCTCAAGCAAAGGACAATAGAATCAAAGCTTTGGAGGACATCATAATAGAGCTTGGGCATGATCCCAAGGATGTCAAAGCTGTGCAGGAGCTATTGAACCTAAGGGATGCAGATATGGCAGCATTAAGGAAGATGATCAAGATCCCAGCGACTCTTCATCCCTAAACTGAAGAAGTTTCCTAGCTGAGACATGACAAGGATGCAACAACTATGCTGGTGTCACTATATAAACAGCTCATCCTAACAAAAGAAAAGTTGGGAGAATCAGAGGCTGCACTGCAGGAAGCATTGCAATAGAAAGAGGCAGGACAAACTTCTCAGCCCCCTCCAGAAATGATCAATATGGAAGAAGCTCCTCAAACCACTACCCCTCCCATTCAGCAGACAGAGCAAACAACACCCTCTACCTCAGCACCAACAACAGAGAAGGCTCAAAGTCTTGACATGGAGAAACTCAGGAATGAAATTCAGGTCTTGGAGGCCCAAATGACAGAGCTGAGTCAAGCCAAAGAAACTTTGTCTAAGCTCAATGAAAGATATGATAAATCCAAGCAAAACGTAGCTGAGAAAGAAAGAGAGATAAAGACTCTCAAAAGGAGGATAAATGAGCTAGAGAAAGAGCTCACACTTGATAAAGTAACAACTGAGCTCAAGAGAGTCCTATGGGCCAATATTGGTTGATCCATCACTGACCAGTGGAAATATATTGAGGCTATTCATGAGAAAATGAGACTCATTGGAAAAGCACATAGGGAAATCCAAAGAGCAAGGGCATCTCTAGGCAATATGCCTGAGGCTGCCACCAGAATGATCAATGTGCTTAATCACACAACTAATTCACTTACAAAGGAGATAACAGTTGAAGAAGTTACTGAACAACTTCCCTCAACACAGCAGCCACTAGCTGCATCCTCTTTACAGCCTGATCCAAGTAAAATTCCTCAAGAGATGAAGGAAAAACAGAAGCCCCAAGATCAAGACAAGGATCAAGAAGAAAAATTACTAAACAAAGAAAAGGTGGTCACCCAGAACACTAAGGTTCAATCTGAAAGACCCTTTGACTTGGAAGCTGAAATTGGCAAACTGAAAGTAGCCATCCCTCTTTTAGAACTAGCCAAACATGACATTTACAAACAACAGATTAAGAAGTCCCTTCAACTCACTCGAAACAAAGACAATGTCAATGTGTTGGATGACACCCCAGAATTACTGTTTGGTCCAGAAGTTGATGGAAAAACAGCAGTCACAGGGATCTTACCTTTTTACGTTAGTTTGCATATCCATGATAAGATACTACACAACGCAATGTTTGACTCAGGTGCCTCTCATAACCTGATGCCTAAATCAGTCATGGAAAGGCTGAATCTAGACATTACTAGACCATACAAGGACCTATTCTCATTTGATTCTAGCCAAGTTAAGTGTTTAGGCTTGATAAAAGACTTGTGTGTATCCCTTGTCCAATATCCAAATAAAACAATCTTAATGGATGTTGTCGTTCTTGATATTCCACCCAAATATGGAATGTTGTTGTCAAGATCATGGGGGGCTAAACTTCAAGGGTCCCTACAATTAGACATGTCATATGCCACAATCACAGTCTTCGGTCAACCCAAGAGAATATATAGAGAGTCACTCATGAAATACATGGCCAGCAGTGAAGAAAAGCCTCAAAACATCCCTATATATGCTGTCCATTCTGATATAGATTCATATATTCTCTTTAATGATAATTCATGTCTTACAAATGATGATGACACCAAGACACTCAAACAAGATTAGGACTTTAATGAACAAATTGCAGCTCTAGAAATAAAGCTGATCCAATCAAGTTATAAGACTGTTCTAAAAAACAAACTAAATGAAGAACCAAAACTTCAACTCACAATCCCAGACCACAGAGAAATTATTAAGTCTCCCCTAGAACAAGAGATCCTATGGTTCCTTGAATTTGATGGGTCAGTCAACAAGTTAAGGGTAGGAGCTGGAGTTTGGATACACAATAAACAGAACAACCATGCAGAGGGCCGAGCCTATAGACTGAACTTCAGGTGCACTAACAATATGGCTGAATATGAAGCTCTCCTACTAGGCCTCAAATTAGTAAAATCACTACAAGCCATAAAAGTTTCAATCCTAGGAGACCCAGACCTAGTTATCCAACAAGTGAAAGGTAATGTTGTCACCAATGACAAAAGACTGAGGTCTTATAGGTCTGCTACTGCTGAATAACTAAAGTCCTTCACTAAATTTCAGATTTCCAAAATTCCTAGAGCCGAGAATCTCCATGCTCATAGTTTGGCCACATTTGCAAGTACCTGTAAGCTACCTTTCGAGCCCCACCACTGTTTTACAGCTGAGATAAAACACAGACCATCAGTCCCAAACAATGTCAAGGACTGGCAGGTGTTTGATGATGATACGCAAATAAACAATTTCTTGACTTTACAGGAAGAGTTTTCAGGTCTAAACATTGACACTGAGACAGCAAGTCAATCACAAATACCTGAAAGAGCAAGTCAATCACAAATACTTGAAAGAGCAATTCAATCAAAAATACTTGAAAGAGCAAGTCAATCACAAATACAGAGTAAACAGAATAACATAGCAATATCACCCAAAATAGCTAACCAAATGCTACATCCTACAATCTTCAACAAACACAACATACAAGAAATCCAACAAATTAGTTGTGAGGAGATAGCTGATGATGAAACTGAAGTTATACAATTGAAGAACAATTTTCTTCCAATAGGCTTAGCTCCTTTAGAAGACATTTTCGACTGCAATGATGTTCCCAGCAAACCAAAATTGTAGCCCCTCAACACTGCAATAGAAGAGTGTAACAATGGGACTGTTAAACAACCCAAAATCATAAAATTGTCTGCTGCATTACCCCCTGACCAAAAGCCTAAATACATTGACCTTTTCAAAGAGTTCCAGGATGTCTTTACATGGAGTTATGAGGATTTAAAATCCTATGACACCTCTGTAATACAACACACTATCCCGCTCAAGCCAGATCAAAAACCCTTTAAGCAAAAATTAAGGAGAATCAATCCTATGCTCCTCCCAGCAATGGAACAAGAGGTACAAAAAATGTTTAAAGCAGGCATTATAGCACCAATCAGATTCTCTGATTGGATTTCAAACTTAGTCCCCAAAAGAAAGAATACTGGTGAAATAAGGCTCTGTGTTGATTTAAGAAACCTGAACCAAGTGTCCTTGAAAGATAGCTACCCGTTACCCAACATGGATCACATCTTGCAGAGAGTAGTGGGGGCCTCAAGGATTTCCTTACTGGATGGGTTCTCAGGCTTCAACCAGATCTTAGTTCATCCTGATGATCAGGACAAAACAACATTTACAACCCCATGGGGAACCTTTAAATATGTTAAAATTCCCTTTGAGTTGAAGAATGCAGGGGCTACATTCCAAAGAGCAATGGACATTGCTTTTGCCAAAGAGATTCATGAATTTCTTGTCATTTACTTAGATGATCTCACACCGTTCTCCAAATTTGACCAAGAACATCTGAAACATCTAAGGCAGATATTCATAACTTGTAGGAAATATGGAATTTCCCTAAATCCTAAGAAATCCTTGTTTGGTTTGGAGGAAGGCAAACTGTTGGGTCACATCATTTCCAAAGATGGCATCAGAATTGACCCAGACAGAATCCAGGCCATCTTACAAATGCCTTAACCAAGAAATATAAAGGAATTACAAGCCTTTCTGGGAAAAATCAACTTTCTAAGGAGATTTATCCCAAACCTGGCTGAACTAAGCAGATCACTCAATAACATGC
>APFE030222740.1:0-16562 GCA_000404065.3 Pinus taeda
AAATAGACTGCAAATTGCCTCCATCCATCCAACGTAGACTGCAAATTGCACATGCAAAATACCAAAGAAGAGAAGAAAATAAATATAACAGGTGGAATACAAAATTAAACAAATCTAACAGACATTATTACAGAAATTTGTTGGAAAAATAAGGTATCCATTACCTGACCCTGCATCCACAAAAGCAAATAGACTGCAAATTGCCTCCATCCATCCATCGTAGACTGCAAATTGCACATGCAAAATACCAAAGAAGAGAAGAAAATAAATATAGCAGGTGGAATACAAAATTAAACAAATCTAACAGACATTATTACAGAAATTTGTTGGAAAAATAAGGTATCCATTACCTGACCCTGCATCCACAAAAGCATGAAAGAATCCTATAGTTGATCAGCCGCTCCATGAGTGCATTGATTCTTGCAGCCTCCCTGAGTGCATTGATTCTTGCACCAGTGCAGCCTTACTCAGCTAGCCTAAAATTAAAATTAAACTCCCAGACTTCCGCTCTTTCATTTCGTTAGAGAGATTTGAATTAAATTGGTGACCAAGCGAGGCGAAGGGTTTTATAGGCATAAAATTAAAATTGAACTCTCAGACTTCGGCTCTTTCATTTCCGTTTGAGAAATTTGAATTAAATTGGTTAGAGAAATTTGAATTAAATTGGTGAGCAAGCGAGGCGAAGGATTTTATAAACGGAGCGGAGCGGATGGCTTTTTAGTCGAAAAATGTTTTCTCTGTCATTTATCGTGCGCGTGTGTTTTCTTGGTTATCTCATCAATCGCTTTCTCACGATAAACTACAATTTACTCCTAAGTCATCAAACACGGTAAATTACAATACACCTTTGAACAGTTGCCACGGTAAATTATAATTTACACACCACATAGCAATACAATATTCTATTCGCCCTATGAAAACTAGAGCATAAACCCCTTTTTACCTATGGGCGGAATTATAAACTGAAGCGGTGCAACGTAAAACTAAGTTGGTGCTTTTTTGGGAATGTAAATTATAAAGGTGGATATATAAATTTAGTAAGAGTTTTTCCTCTAATGTAAATCAAGGTAAATTTAGTAAGTGTTTTTTTGAATGTAAATTAAATGGTGTTTTTTTTAATGGTATATTATTTAAATTTCAAAAGCTTAGCTCATTCTTCATATTTATGTTTCCACTCATACTTATTCTAAATACATAAGAAGTCATGAATTTTTCCATGAATTTGTGTATAAGTTTGTTATTTGTTTTTTTTTTTACTTTTCACTTTTTTTTTAAAACCATTTTTTTTTTATTTGAAGGACTAGTTTAGGTTGTCATATTATCCTTATAGAATCATTAGAAAATGTTTGTATTCATAATAGAAAGTCACATTTAAAATATATTCATTCATAATCTAAAAAATATTCACTCATAATTAAATTTTTAAACATGGATCTAATATCTTATTTGAATTTTAATAGCAAATAAACCACTTTCATAAATCTATTTCAATAGATATTTGAGTGCATGCATATATTCATAATGGTTTCAGATATGTTTATGCATTTTCCAAAAGTGTTTTTTGTTTGGGATAAGGTTGTTCATTCCATAGTTGTAAGGGAAGAAAGATAATCTAAGATGACTTAGTTGGGATTTTTTCTGCAAGGCCAAAATCCAATGACTAACATTTTTTGTATAACCAATTATCTATGAGGAACAAAACCCTCCTTAAATTTTGTATCTTTGTCTAATTTCACTTTAAGTAGAAATGAGAAAAAAAAAAAGTATTTATCATGACTTCCCTTTCTTTGTGTGAGTGGAAGCCATTGAGCTTGAAGCCATGCCTCAAATATTTTTGGACATGACCATACCTAATTTACTTTCCCAAAGAAGAGAATTTATGCAAATAAAAGGGCATTGGTTTAAGGAATCTCACATGTAGCTCATTCTCTTCTCTTTTCTTGACAAACAAAATGGTTGGTTTACTTCTTTAGTATGGTTTTTTCTTTTTTTGCAATAAATATAGTCATAGCATTTAAGGTTTATATTTCTTACCTCGAAGGATGGGACTAAGAAGAGAGGGGGATTAAATCATTATTCACTTACATAAAAAGAATATAAAAAGAGTAAAAAATAATATTAAAAAAATATGGAATATTTAAAATGAAAGCTATATTAAGATAAAATTAGGGAATATATTACTATGAATATATAATATATAATAGTTATGATAAGTTTTGTCACCTTGTAGTGAAATACCTTGATTGTAACTTTTTTAGTGGCTAGGGAAAACCTTATCCATCGACAACCTTTGAAACTTTTTGAAGAAACCTTTCTAGTAGTATATCTTCCTCCCCTTGTGTCAGTTGAAGGACTTGTGTCCCTTCCTAGAGAAGGGACATCATTAGCACTAGATTGTGTTTTTTGCTCATTAATGGTCTCTTTGGTTGTAATCACTTCCTCAAACCTACGTTAAAGGTCCATAATCACTATGGAATTTTTTGATAACCACAAGGAAGAACCCTATGCTACTATGTTTAGATCTTTTGCTAGTGGAAAATCACTGAAGAAGAGTAAGTTTGTGAAACGAGTTGAGCCATCCCCGAGCTGGATATGCCTCTAAAGTTGAAGAGGAAGCCATAATGTTGCACAAGGAAGCTCTTATTGAAAAGTTTACTAGTCTTTTTTGCACCCTCAAGAAGTCCAAGCATGGATCTCAAAGCGCCAAGCTATTGTCCCATGTCAGATCTTTGGTTATTATTGTGGCCAAGATTATTATTTGTTTTTATTTGACAACGAGGAAGGACAAGATAAAATATTCAAATCAAGTCCCTGCTTCATCAATTCCAAGGGATAATTCCTTACCCACTAGACCTTGGACTTTGATTTATTCATGGAAATATCAACTATGCTAGTGTGAGTGAGATCGTCACATCTCCCAATCCTTTTATAAGACCTTTTAGGAAACAATTTGGGTCATTATATAGATTGGGCTTATCTTAAAAAGGAATATTTACTCTTGTGCTAGAATTTGGTTAGAAATTGATCTACAAAAGGGTATGCCAAAGGCAATCCAATTCAATATGGAGGGTTAGAGCTATGCATAGACCCTTGATGATGATTAAATTCTCGTTAGGTGTAACTCTTGTCATGATTATAGACACTTTGTAAAAGGTTGTTAAAAAATCCAAGGAACATGACACCATTTAAAGTGGGGCCTCATTTCCTTAAACAAAGAACATGAATCATATAAACAAGTATCTAGAATGTATAAGAAGTGATAGCCCAAGGGATATTTGTGTGCAAAAAGACCTCCCAACCAACAACATATTTGGTGTAATTGAGAAAGAATATGAGGAAAAAGCAAAGGTGGAAGTAAATAAAATTGATCCACCAAATCAAGAGGAACCCACTAGAATCGAAACCCATGAGGACCAACTGGAAGTGGTAGAGAAAAATCCAAAGCCTCGGTCACTGCATTCAACCAAAAGCTCATATATTTCAGTATCAAACAATGTGAAGGCATCTACACTTGTGGTTTTGACACCCTCCTTGTTACAGGTAATTTTGTCACATCCAATCAAATGGTTGTGAAATAGGATCAATCAACATCCATTGACACTTTGCATTCATCCCCAGCAAAGCCAAGGGCATTCTCTCTCCAAAAGTTCCAAGAATTATGGGTTAAACAACTCAAAACCCTAATTTTTGGACTCATCACACTTAGCCTTCATGCAAATTGCAGTGTTGCAATTTGTACACAGAGAAATAATGCCTAAAGGAAATATATTAGTGATGGAGTTTTCAAAATTTTCAAAATTTTCAAGTTTATTTTTTTAATAAAAATTTAGAGTTGAATCAAAAGAAATTATTGCAATGCAATGAATAAAATAGAGTTAAAGTGTTGAGTAATTTTATTAATAACGAAATATTTGAACCGAAGTGGTTAGTAACATAGACGAATATACAACCATAAAAAGAACCCTTAACGGGCCAATGAGTGTTGAACTAGAACATATCTAGCATCGTAGATATGAAATCTACACCTACCCTCTTGTTATTACAAGTGTGTTTCCTAGACCTGGTTTTGATGTCCTCGAAGCTTCATTCCTAACCAACATCTTCACAATCTTCTTGTAAGGATCCTTGATTATGGCTCCTTCTTTTGCTTGTTATTCAAAATAAAATTTAAATCTCTTGATTTAATCCTATTGAGAAACTACAAACTCTTTGAACAAAGTACCTATAATTATAATTTTCCATGTAATTATTTGGGGCATATGAATTTGTTATTTGAGAGGTGAAATCAAAATTGACTCACTTAAAAATTCAATATAATTTACAAATATATAATACCATTATAAACATATGGTACAATGATATCATATAATAGCATGACATCGTGAGACACATTTGTCTTACATTATAATAAATTCAACACCCCTTAATCTTAGTTCTTTTGAAATCCTCCTTATGTATCTTAGCATTTTGTTTTTTTTTTGAAGGAGAAGAGTTAGTGTAAGATTTTTTTTTTTAATTAAATATTTTAGACTCTTTATTCTTTCTTGGTCCACCAGGGCCCTTAAACTCCCTTGATAATAACTTCATGATTTGGGGGCTTTATTACTTTCTTCACTAAATTTTTTTACTATTTCACATTTTCCATGAGCCTTGATTTTAGTTACTTTAAGTTCCACAGTTTCATCTTTCTTTGCTTTTATTCTAGGCTTTTTATGCTACCTTTCATATTCTCTCAAGGAAGATGGGGTAATCTAAGAGAATCAAACAGGGTGAAAGCAAATGGCAAAGGGATATTCCATCCCTTCAGTGGAGAGTTATGCATTTTTCCATCATTATTTGGGTTTCTTAGCAAGCCCTTGTGAGAGTGTCATGAAATGGTTACTTATGAGCATTTTTGTATGGGAACAATATTTGCTAGGATGAATTTCCCCTTCTTACTCATTTTAATGTGTTGGTTTGTTTTATCAATTATCGTTTATTTATTTTCTCAACACCTCATACTTATTCTGAATACATAATACGTCATGAATTTTTCCACGAGTTTATGTATAAGTTTGTCCTTTGTCTTTCGTGGACTTCTAACTTTTTTAAAGTCATCTCCTTCTTCATTTTAGGACCTAGTTTAGGTTGTCATGTTCTCCATATAGAATCATTGGAAAATGTTTGTACTCATAACAGAAGTCACATTTAAAATATATTCGCTCATAATCAAGTTTTTAGACATGGATCTAAGATCTTATTTGAATTTTAATCACGAATAAGCCACTTTCATAAATATACTTCAATAGACATTTGAGTGCATGCATATATCGATAATGGCTTCAGATATGTTTATGTATTTTCCAAACATATTTTTGGTTAGGGATAAGATTGTTCATTCCATGGTTGTAAGGGAAGAAAGGTAGTTTGAGATGAATTATTTGGAACTCCTTCTTCAAGCTCAAAATCCATTGACTAACATTTTTGGTAAAAACCATTATCTATGAGGAGAAAAACCCTCCTTAAAATTTTTATCTTTGTCTAATTTCACTTCAAATAAAAATGAGAAATAAAAATATTTACCATAGTACAAGTGACTTCCCTTTCCTTGTGTGAGTGGAATCCATTGAGCTTGAAGCCATGACTCAAATATTTTTGGACATGGCCATACCTTATTTACTTTCCCAAAGAAGGGAATTTATGCAAATAAAAGGCCATTGGTTTAAGAAATCTCACATGTATCCACATAAGTCCTCCTCTTCTCTTTTCTTGACAAAAAAAATGGTTGATTTACTTCTTTAATATGGTTATTTCGTTTTTTGCAATAAATATAGTCGTAACATTTAAGGTTTCTATTTCTTACCTTGTAGGATGGGATTAAGAGGAGAAGGGGATTAAATAATTATTCACTTACATAAAAATAATATAAAAATAGTAAAAAATAATGTAAAGAAAGTTGGAAAACTTAAAATTGAAAGCTATATTAATATAAAATTATGGAATATATTACTATGAATATATAATATATATAATATTTATGATAAGTTTTATCACCTTCTAGTGAATTTCCTTGATTGTAACTTTTTCAATGGCTAGGGAAAACCTTATCCATCAACAATCTTTGAAACTTTTTGAAGAACCCTTTATGGCAGTATATCTTCCTCCCCTTATGTCAGTTGAAGGACTTGTGTACCCTTCCTAGAGAAGGGACATCATTAGCACTAGATTGTGGTTTTTTCTCATTAGTGTTCTCTTTGGTTGTAATCACTTCCTCAAACCTACATTGAAGGTCCATAATCACCATGGAGTTTTTCAATAACCATAAGGAAGAACCCTATTCTACTATGTTTAGATCTTTTGTTGGTGGAAAATGCCTAAAGAAGAGTAGGTTTGTGAAAATAGTTGAAGCCATCCTTGAGTTGGATATGTCTCTAGAGTTGAAGAGGAAATCCATAATGTTGCACAATGAAGATCTTATTGAAAAGTTTACAAGAATTTTCTGCACCCTCGAGAAGTCCAAGTATGGATCTCAAAGCACCAAGTTATTGTCCCATGTCAAATCTTTGGTTATTATTGTGGCCAAGATTATTATTTGTTTTTATTTGACAATAAGGAAGAACATGATAAAATATTCAAATCATGTCCCTACTTCATCAATTCCAAGGGATTATTCCTTAGCCACTAGACCTTGGACTTTGGTTCATTTGTGGAAATATTAACTATCCTAGTGTGAGTGACATTTCCCATCTCCCAATCCTTTCATAAGACAAAGATTCTCTTAAATCCAATGGAAACAATTTGGGTCATTATATAAATCAGGGTTATCTTAAAAGGAATATTTACTCTTGTGCTAGAATTTGGTTAGAAATAGATCTACAAAAGGGTATGCCAAAGACAATCCAATTCAATATGGAGGGTGTTGGAAATAATACTGAGAGGGGGGGTGAATCAGTATTATCAGATCAATAACTTAATTTTCAAAACTGATTTGTATACACTACTTCAGCTCAGTGAACTAGTGTGTATACACAACTATACTTAATGAAACCAACGCACATGCATAGATCTTTTGATTTACCCAAATTATCATGTATTGAACTTTATCAGGAATTCATTAGACAGTGCAGTAAAAGCAAAATAAAGCATCACACATGAACACCAAGATATAAGGTGGAAACCCAATGTGGGTGAAAACCACCTACTACTGTCGTCTATGTCTTCTTTTAATAATAAGAAAATTTTGTTTACAATTTTTGTACTGGTGCAGTCTTATACCAGTACGCAGGCTTCTACCTACAGAAGGCTACAACCTTCTCTCGTTTTCGAGCTTCTACTGGAAGGAAGCTACAACCCCCTAGATCTTGTACTAGCTGATATGTTTACTAGTACGTAGGTGCCGGCCTACAGAAGGCTACAACCTTCTCTTTTCTTCCAGGGACCACATTTCATAAATTTTCAGACTAGATCCATAAACAACTTCATTCAATCATCAAATATATCTGCATCAACCAATCTCCTTTACAACCGAATCAATCAATCACTTTGACAACCCATCAATCTAATCATTCAAAATGATGTCACTAGAATACAGTAACCAGTACCCAAGCCAAAACCCAGAACACTGCAACAACAAACAGAAGAAACGAAAACATATTTTAAAAGGTATACGCTACTTCCATGTGTTGAACCTGTGTGCATACACACCTTCCTCAAAGCGAACCAGCGTACAGATCTTCAAATCAAATTTATGATGTATACGCTACTTTAATATGCAAAACCAACGTGTATACGCTTCTTTTCTAAAGTGAACCTATGTATAGATCTATAAATTATGATTTAAACATTACGACTATTCCAGACTTCGGCCATACCCAGATCATCATATTTACAGACTACAACATGCGCCAGTTAGTTAGATATATGATCAAACCACATAAATATAATTCACTTCAAGCCTTAAGATCTTGATACATCATTAGTTCTTATCTTTCATAAAACGCTAAGGCTCATCCTTGGTTCAGATCAAGCACAACACCATAAGCCAATAACCTGCATATTAGATCTCATACTTCATCAGATATTTGATACTTGCACACCTTGGCCTAATGCTTTTCTCCTCCTTTTATAGTTTTAGGCCTTTCTTAATACCATGGACCAAAAACATCTAAGACCAATACCTTGGACCCAATACCTGGGATCAATACCTCGGACCAGATACCTTGGACCAATACCATGGACAAAATACCATGGACCAAAAATTTAGTTTTCCAAGGTATACGCCCTTTTCCTTCCATGAAAGTGTGTGTGTACGTATATGCGACTTGTATATAGTGAATCTGCGTGTATACGCAACTTGGTCAATGGTGAACCTGCGTATACCTATCTTTTCTTCATTCTATGAAGATTGGTCTACAATTATTTTTTGTTTGCCTGGTATACTTTCTGAACTGATTCCTTGAAGCTGCCCTGCATTTCATCACATCTGTGAACACCGTTGTCATGCATTCTTTCACATCTGATATCTCTTCTATAGATTTTTTCTGCTACAAGTGGGCTGCCATCAAGTACAACACATACATCATAATGCCAACAAACGGTTGGAGCTATGCATAGACCCTTGATGATGAATAAATTCTCTTTAGGTGTAATTCTTGTCATGATTATGGTCACTTTGTAAAAGTTTGTTAAAAAATCCAAGGAAGAATACATCATTTGAAGTAGGGCCTTGTTCCCTTAAACAAAGAACATGAATCAAATAAACAAGTATCTAGAATGTATAAAAAGTGATAGCCCAAGGGATATTTATGTGCAAAAATACCTCCCAACCAACAACATATTTGGTGTACTTGAGCAATAAGATGAGGAAAATGAAATGGTGGAAATAAATCAAATTGATCCACTAAATCAAGAGGAACCCACTAGAATCGAAGCCCATGAGGACCAATTGGAAGTGGTAGAGGAAATTTCAAAGAATCAATCACTTTCTTCAATCAAAAGCTCATATATTTCAGTATCAAACAATTTGAAGTCATCTACATTTGTAGTTTTAACAGCCTCCCTGTTACAGATCATTTTGTGACATCCAATAAAATGGCCTTGAAACTGGATCAATCAACATCCATTAACACTTTTCATTCATCCCCTGCAAATCCAAGAGCATCCTCTCACTAAAAGTTCCAAGAATTATGGGTAAAACAAATAAACCCCTAATTTTTTGACCCATCACACTTAGCCTTCATGCAAACTGCACTGTTGCAAGTTGTACATAGAGAAACAACACTGACCAACACATGTTGCTTTCACTGTAAGTTTGATGGCCCATGGAATTCAGTAAAAATAAAAATAAAAATTGATTCTTCTCTTTCTAGAAGCTTCCCAAGTGGTTTTAACTATTTACTTTTGAATACATCTTGAACTCCTACTCTTGAGGTCTTATCTCTTATCCCTAGAAATTATCCTCCCTCTAATGAGGATCTAAGTCCTAGAATGGTAAACCCCAAACCGCCTCTTTTACCCTATAAATTCATTGCCTCCCATAGAGTATGGGTTGGATTTTGGAGGCTCTTACTTATGTCGTCATTTTGTTGCTTTGTGCCTAAGGATCGTTTATTCATCCATGCACTTGAGTTGTTATTGAAGGCTTTCTTTGTGGAGAACGAAGGACAAGATAGTTGGGAGACATCTACAAGGTCAAGATCCGAAAGGGTTGCATTTTCTCCTACATTCATTAATATAAAAAGTGTTTTGTTTTCATATATATATGTCTCATTTATGCATATGTAGATCAATGCCTTCTTGGATCATTGTTTAGAGATGTTAGTATATGTTATTTCTATATTTTGGTTCTCGTGCTTTTTTTAGTTGTTTTGTAGGTTCCACTTTTAGCATTTGGAGTTGGAGCTAGAGCTTACAAGAAAGGACAAGAGGAGATATTGCATTGGATTTCAAGTAAGTCTTTCTTCCATATTCTAAAATTTCTAAGGAAAACATAAGCCCTTTTTCTATGTTGTTTCTAGATCAAGCCACTAGATCTAGGGAGTTTTCTTTTGTCCACAGAAGGAAATTATTCATCAAACAACTTGGCAACCATACTAGGGAATGAGATGCTCCTTTAGTTGTTTCCTTTGCCTAGTATTTTAGGACCTTTGACAATGACTCATTTTGACTTGTTTAGACAGCTATAATTCCTAGAAAACTATAATTTTGAGCTTGGTAGTGTTTGTCTTTTTCCTTTTGAGTAAAATTAGCCCCAACGCACATTTTGTTCTAAGGCAGAGCGACCCAACCCACTTCTCTCTCTTTGTAAGCGTGATGACTCACATTGGTTGTCATATATAGACTGCGATGATCCTGTAGGATGCAAAGATTTTCATTTTTATGCCTTCGTTCTTTTTTTATTCTAGTGATTTTTCGTGAGTCTCTCAATTGGTCAATGTCTAAGCAATGCTAGTAGTCCGTTTAAATTTGAGTTTGATTGCCTTTTGATGAGAGTTTGATTGTTTTTGTTTCTTCTAGTCAATTAGGGTTTTTTCTTTGCTTGATTGTTGATTTGATAAAATATTTTGATATTACAGTTTCATTTTGTGTGAATTCTTTTAATTCAATAATCTAGTCTCATTTCATTTTTCATTGCATTTGAAAATGAAAAGGAAAATAAAATTTAAAAAATCATTTTCTTCATGCATTAGGGCTTTGAATTGAATTGGAATAGTACATTTGAAGATCTTAATTAGGAATTTCTTGTTTGTTGCATCATTGTTTGAAAAATATTCGTTCCCTTAGATAGATCTTGATTGAATGAAAAAGAGTTATTTTAATCATTCTAGTTGCATTATAGAAAATCCAGGTGAATGCATTTCCCGAGCCTTGAAACTGAAACTTTAATCAAGATAAACTTTGAAATTTATTCAATTAACCTAAGGAGCACTTGGAATATTAGTGACACACATAGTGTTCTAAGCTAGAAAACGTGTTCCGGTGTCGTTAAACGTAGGTGTTGTTGTTACTTGCCAGCATTACATCCGATGATGGTTGGTTTTCGACTTACCCGTAGTAAATCAGAATGTTCTTCTACATACTTTTGAGTATATATGAAAATGCTCCACATACATCTGAGTATATCTAAACGCCCACATCGTACGGTTACACATTAGACAACACTACTACGGACTGTGCTTCCACATACATCCAGGTATATTTTGGAAGGCTACACTAGGTTGTAATCCTGCCATAGGTAACGAAGTCAGACGCCTTGTTAACTGTGATACGTAGAACAAAGCATTCAAGGAGATTGCCTGCATGTACCGAAAACGGTAGGTAGCAATTCACAATGACTTAGAAAACCCTTTTGCCTAGTTACCCATTTTTATTTTTATTTATGTCTTTATTTTTCTAAAATTAATTAATCCACTGTGGAAGAACACCCTGAACACCCCCGTTGTTCACATAGAATGCAAATATTTCCTCCTCTACCTCCATGGACAACACCTAGTTATCGTAAGAATAAGAAAATACAAACTATTGAACCTGGTACATTGGAAGCTACCCCTTATGAAACCACATCTGAGATTAATCAACCAAAAACATCACTTCCTATCGAATCTAAAATTACATCTTTACAAATTAGTGAGTTTGAAGCAGTGGAAACTGAAACTCTTAAGTCATTATAACCTGAAATCATTGAATGTAAATTTGTAAATTCAAACACTTTACAACCTGAGGTTATACAACCTAAGGAACCACAAATAACTAAACCAACTACTTCAGGAACTTATTCTTCTTTTCTTCTGCCTTTATCTCAACCACAACTTGTGTTTTTGGGTCGTCACGGAGAACCACTTCCACCTCGTCTTTTGAGTATTGAGGAAATTCCTTAGGAAGAGTCTTATTGACCTTGATCTCTTGTATAATTTACATATACTCCTCTTTATCAAGGCTTTCCTTTTGGTGCCCTTGATACTCATTTAGAAGCTCCTTTACATGAAACTCCTTGTTTTAATTCACCTTTGAACTTTCCTTGGAAAATTCCTTTAAGAAGTGTAACCGTGTCTAAGTCAGCGACGATTTCTCAACCTATATTTGCTATCATGAGTGAATTGATCGAAGTTGTAACAACTTTTATGTTTTCCACTTCACTAGAAAATCACTTGTTTGGTGGTTTGTCAGTGCCACTTAGCTACCAGTTGTTGTCTGAAACCTTTTTTGGTGCGTCGACTAGTCCTTGGACTTCTCATTTACCATCTTCATATGGAATATCATTTGTCTGTCCTTAATGAGTACCTCACAACCTATTCAACCTATTACGCCCCAACCTCATTTAGAGTAGAAATATGGTGTGTTTCTTAGTGGATTAGGACACCTACAACAACCTACTCCATCCTATACTTGGAACCCTCCCCCTAGGGTGTAGTTGCCTCTATTCACTCCTTATCCTTCAACTAGGGGTCGATATTTTGCTAGAATTTTCTCGTATGCTGATCAGATGTTGCATGTTGGTGCCCTGCCTTATTCGAGTCCTCTTCCTATGGGTTCCCCATTTCCAGTAATGGTTTCTCCTCCTTGGAATCCTACCTTGTCTATTCAACTTGGTTTGGTCTTAACTCAAATCACGACCTCTCAACCTACTCTGGTTATGCCTCAGGTTCCTACTTGTCAATCTGTTCTATCCATACCTCAACCCGCCCAAGTTATTCTTCAAATGGGTCAACTTGATCAAGTTGTATCCCAAATAGAAACTAGTCAAATGATACCGGGGATTTCTCAAATTCCCTCTATCCATCCTATTCAAGGTGTATTACAAACTCGACTTAACCCACTTGGTTAGACTATTCCATAGATGCGAGTTAACCAACCTGTTCAAAGCATGCCACAAGTGTCAACTAGTTAGCCTAGTATTGGAATGATGCAAATTCCATCTGGGCAATCATTCCAAGGCATCCCCAAATTCATGTTGGCCAAAAAACTATACCACAAATACCTTATCAAAGCCAAGGGTCCATAGCTTTAAACTAAGCGTGTCTAATGGATGACAACCAAGGGTCATTGCAATATACAAGAGAAAGAGTCAAGCTCTCACTCTCCAAGGTGTACACATGTCAAGAGATCAATCCTCAAGTGTTGGACTCTCCAAGCATGGGTTCCAAATGACATCCAAGGGTCGTTGCATCCCTACGTCAAGCTTTGCCAATATTTCTCCAAAAGGTAATAAGGTGGCAACAATTAGCATATCTCCATTAGTATCATATGTTAAGCAAAGCAACCAACTCAACAACATCCACGTTAAGAATTCTTTGGCAACAAAAATATGAAATCGCCAACACATCCACAACATTTCCCTTTAACATTCTCGTGGGGAATCAAATATGGAATTTTGGCCTAAAAGATATTTGACCAAGTAAATATTATATCGCATTGGAGCATACGCTTTGCGTAAGAGTATCCATGCACTATATGTTCAACTTGGACAACAAGAATCCTCATCATGTGAATTGTCTAACACTTCAAGCCCATTAATGTAGAGAGCATCACCGGAGGATTTATCTCTTTACATGTGTACAAGTTGGAAAGTGAATGCTTGAATTCGATACCTTATCTTGTAGATTAGGCACATGATTCAAGAAATTAAAGAAAATTCAGAAAAATTGGCAAACATTTAGATTGTTTTACTCCTCTAATAAAATCTACTTGTAACGAAGTTTTGTAACTGTATTTAGACATACGGGCCTTCCCTTTGTAGCTTTGCTTCACTAAAAGATAACTTCTTGTACTAATTGAGGTTCCTTATTTCACATTGGACACAAACTAGCTTGCATGACTTGCCCTAAACACCTAGAATGCATCTTAGCCCCAAATTAGGCTCTGGATTATTCACGTGCATCCTTGGATCACTATGCTGGAAGAGCTTTTATAATGTAAACTTAGAAAATCTCCTAGAGGACTTGGATGATATAAGTGAGAAATTAATGATGGACTTCGTGGTATTCATGATAGTTTGGTGTGCGCCCTTTGACGTGGCTACAAGTGCCTTAGTGTGATGCCTCGCTAGACCACGTTTTCTAGTTATGGTTTGTTGTTGATGGTGGATACCCTAGCTAGGATTTGGAAGCATTCCAGGTGTCCACATTGTTCTTTTTCTTTCAACAATGGGTCATCCCCGAGTTGGGGCTTCAACACTATTAGGTAATAACTCATCCAAATCCACGTACACATCACGTACCATTAACATGCTAAGGTGCCAAATCATAGTAACCTCCAACCTATAGGCTTACACCCCCAATCAACCTGCACCCAAGAATGCATACCCTGCACTTGCAATCCCTCAACCTATGCCACTACCTCCAAGGCATCTTAGTCAACCGGAAAGAGACGTTCTCAGAATCCTGGGCTCGAAGAGTTGTTGCTGCTCTTTGAGCTTGCCAAGTATGCTCCAAGTCCTTATATCAAACCCTTAAATCCTCCAACCTCCTGGTTCACATCCCCCATCAACCTGCACATAGGCAATGTACACCCTTTTCCGCACCTAAGGTTCGTCGGGATATGCATGTGGGGAATCAAGGGTGGACTTGTAGGTATTCATGTGAGTTTGTTGTTCACTCTTTGAAGTGGCTACAAGTATGTTAGTGTGTTGCCATGCTAGGTCATCTTCACTAGTTATGGTTTCTGGTTGATGGCGGATGCCCTAGCTAGTGTTTAGAAACATTTGAAGTGTCCTATCCTGTGACAAACATGAACGACATGTACCAACTTGTCATAGGTTAATTGGCCTGTACTTATAACTTTATTGTTTGTAGAAATGAAGTACATTTCTATCCACAATTTCTATAGTTGAGGATCTAATTTTTACCATATATTCACATAGAGATTAGAGTAGTTTATGGTGTTGCTCATCTATGCTAATTTAGCATCTTGTACCCATCATTGTAAATTGAATATAGGAGTCAACAAATAATTGTGTTTTGTTAATGAGACTATATTAGAGTCGTTATAATTGTATTGATGTGAGGGTTGAAGGAGCTAGGGTTTGTAACAACCAAAATCTAGAGAAGACATGATCTACTAGGGTTTGATGTATTTGGGTGACAAGGAACTAGGATATGTGGCGAAGAGATAAGTGAGAAATTAATGGGTGGCTTGGTGGTATTCATGCTAGTTTGTTGGGCACCCTTTGAAGTGGCTACAAGTGGCTTAGTGAGATGCCTTCCTATACCATGTTTGCTAGTTATTGTTTGTTGTTGATGGTGGATACCCTATCTAGGATTTAAAAGCATTCCAAGTGTCCTAATATTTTTCAAGCTTAATGGACATGCTGTGTCAACTTTTGATAAGCTAGTTGGTACGTACTTGTAACTTCATTTGTTGTCAAACAAAAGTACCCTGATGCCCACAATTTTTATACATGTAGATCTCATTTTTAGAGTATATTCCCATGGAAACTAAGAAGTTTCTAATGTTGGGAACAAATGCAAATTTAATATAATAGTGAGTAGAATTTGTTGAGTAAGATGATTGGATGATTGGATGCTTGAATCAGACAACAAGGAATCTCTCTATGAGAAGTGCTTGACATTTGGAACCCATGCTTGGAGAGTCCAACACTTGAGGATTGATCTCTTGACATGTGTACACCTTGGAGAGTGAGAGCCCGACTCTTTCTCTTGTAATTCTTAAGGTGGCTGCTTTGCCTAACATATGATCCTAATGGAGATATGATAATTGTTGCCAACTTATTACCTTTTGGAGAAATATTGGCAAAGCTTGACGTAGGGATGCAACGACCCTTGGATGTCATTCGTTAGACACCCTTAATTTAAGGCTATGGGCCACTTTAGTGTTAGTGGGCGCCCACTAACAATAATGTGGTCCATAGCCTTAAACTAAGGGTGTCTAATGAATGACATCCAAGGGTCGTTGCATCCCTACGTCAAGCTTTGCCAATATTTCTCCAAAAGATAATAAGTTGGCAACAATTAGCATATCTCCATTAGGATCATATGTTTGGCAAAGCAGCCAACTCAACAACATCCACCTTAAGAATTCCTTGGCAAAAAAAATAAGAAATCACCAACACATCCACAACATTCCCCTTTAACATTCTCGTGGGTAATCAAATATGGAATTTTGGCCTAAAAGATATTTGACCAAGTAAATATTATATCGCATTGGAGCATATGCGTTGAGTAAGAGCATCCATGCACTATATGTTCAGCTTGGACAACAAGAATCCTCATCATGTGAATTGTCTAACACTTCAAGCCCATTAATGTAGAGAGCATCACTGAAGGATTTAACTCTTTACATGTGTACAAGTTGGAAAGTGAACGCTTGAATTCAATACCTTATATTGTAGATTAGGCACATGATTCAAGAAATTCAAGAAAATTCAGAAAATTTGGCAAACATTTCGATTGTTTTACTCCTTTAATCAAATCTACTTGTAACGAAGTTTTGTAACTGTATTTAGACATATGGGCCTCCCCTTTGTAGCTCTGCTTCACTAAAATATAACTTCTTGTACTAATTGAGGTTCCTTATTTCACATTGGACACAAACTAGCTTGCATGACTTGCCCTAAACACCTAGAATGC
>APFE030222746.1:0-36930 GCA_000404065.3 Pinus taeda
AGTCACTTCTCTGAATGCTCTACCCAGAAAATAGTAATAGTAACTAGACACCAATTTTGAACCCAGAACACTACAGCAATAAACAGAAGAAGATAAAACATATTTTGTGAGACGTACGCTACTTCAATATGTGAAACATGCATGCATACGCATCTGTATTAAGGAAAATGAGCGTATACGGTGTTTTGAATTATTGGACCAGCATGTATACACGCCTCTGCTATGCCAAACCTGCGTACAGATCTATAAAAGATAATTTACCCTTTTCACTTATTTAGATATCAGTTATACCCATATTATCAGATTTATAGATCGAATCATGTGCCAAATACAATAGATCAAAATCACACAAAGAAACTACTATTCAAGCCTGAAGATCGTGACCCAACAATAGAACTTATCCTTCTTCTAGCACTCAGGTTCCTCCTTGGTTCAGATCTACCTATGCACCATAACCCAATTCTAGGTCTTTCTCTTCATAAGATATTCAATGCTTGAGTGAATACTTTTGCCTAATGATCTCCTTTCCCTTTTATAGTCTTAGGCCTTACTCAATACCATGGTCCAAAACCATAGAGAATCAATACCATGGACCCAATACCTGGGTTTAACACATCGGATGAGATAGCATGGTCCAAAAACATAGGTTCAAATACCAAAGACTAAATATCATGGACCAAAAAATAAGTTTTCCCAGATGTACATGCTTTTCCTTGCATGAAAGTGCATACAGACATATACGTGCCTTTTGATCAGTGATCCCGCGTATATATGCGTCTTGGTTAAGAGGAACCTGCGTATATCTCTTTTTCCTTCATTCTTAGAGCCTGAACTGTGATCTTTCATTTGAGCGAGTTACCATCAAGGACAACACTTATGTCATAGCACCAAACCTGTGTCATAATGCCAACAATCTCCCCTTTTGGACTTGATGGCAACCCCAAGTCACTCAAAGTCATTCTCCCCCTTTGTCATCAAGGGAAAAGGGTTATGCTCCCCCTGAGTACATGCTGAAATCTCTGCTCTGCTGTGTTGTCCATGCTCCCCCTGACTATAGGCAAGGTCTACAAGAAGATGTTCTACAAGAAGACCCATACATACATCCATCTCCCAACCAAGTGTGAATACAACAAAAGTTTACACATGATAAAACAAGAACATTATATCATCCATCCTAGGCATGGTGGGGCAACCAAGATAGGCCGTTACATGACCTTGATAATAAAGGAAATACATGACATGGAAACTAAATATCTGACACAAGACTATGATAGTCATCAATAACTAAAATCAGCAACATCTGTCAATCATCATCAAGACCAACAACCATGATCTCCCTCTGCACTTGTTCCATCTGAAAGAAAATGAACCAAGATCTTCTAAGATAATGCCAACAATGTATTATTAGAAGTATATGCTCCCCCTGAACTTGTGCCAGATGGTCTCTGTCAGGCCCTATTAGACTATTTTCATCCTGAGTCGGGCCCCACTGTCTGTCTTCAAACCAACATATACACGATTGTATCCACAAAAATAGGCGCATGTATGTGGATATGCTTTATCAAACTCACGTATAACCACTTTTCTCTGAAACAGATAATTTGAACAGCAAGATGATGCATCAACTACTCCCAGCTTCTATCTGAGGTATTCAAATGTCTACCTGGACAGTGGTTTGGTGAATATATCAGCAACCTGTTCCTTGGAGGGAACATACTCCAATTTGACCTTTTGTTTAAGCACTTGTTCCCAGAGAAAATGATATTTGATAGGTATGTGCTTGGTCTTCAAATACATGACTGGATTCTTTGAAATACTGATTGCACTTGTATTATCACAAAAAATGGAGATAGGTGGAGTAGAAATGATTTGATATCTTGCAATGTTTGCATCATCCAAAGGAGTTGTGTGCAGCAAGATGCAACAACCACATATTCTGCTTCAGCTGTAGATAATGCAATTGAGCTTTGTTTCTTGCTGAACCAAGATACTAATCTGGAACCCGTAAATAATGCACCACCACTAGTGCTTTTTCTGTCATCCACGCTTCCTGCCCAATCTGCATCTATATATGGATGAAGTGTGAGATATGTATCTCTAGGATACCATAAGCCATAATTTTGTGTTCCTTGAAGATATTTGAAAATCCTCTTAACAGCCTGAAGGTGTGCTTCCTTTGGATTTTCCTGGAATCTTCCAACTATTCCTACTGCATGCATAATGTCTGGTCGGGTACCTGTCAAATAGATCTATAGGTTGGTTGATGTACTGCTGCTAATTCATCATTTGCGCTAAGGCTGCATCTTGTTACCATAGGGGTACATACTGGTTTCGAATCCTCCATCCCATATTTCTTCAATATATGCTTGAGATACTTGGTTTGTGATAGAAAAATACCATCTTTGTTTTGTCTGACTTGTAAACCAAGAAAATATGTGAGCTCACCAAGTAAGGACATTTCAAATTCTTTTTGCATCACTAAAGCAATGTTTTGACTCATGTTTTCTTCATTGCTACCAAAGATGATATCATCAACATACACAACAAGTATTAGCAATTTATCATTGTCAATTTTTATATATAGATTGTTATCTGTTGATGCCTTTGAAAAACCTGGTTGGCCATATAGAGCATTTTTTATTCTGCATACAAGTTTTGGATCATTTCCAAGGATGAATCCATCTGGTTGCTCAATGTACACTTCTTCTTCTAAGTCTCCAATTAGAAAAGTAGATCTCACATCTATTTGATATACTTTGAACTCTTGAAAGCTAGGAAGAGCAAGGAACATTATTATGGCATCAAGTTTAGCAACTGGTGCAAAAGTTTCTTCAAAGTCTATACCTTCTTGTTGAGCATGCCCTTTACAAACAAGTCTAGCCTTGTTTCTAATAACATTTCCATTCTCATTCATCTTGTTTTTGAATATCCATTTTGTCCCTATGACATTTTTATCAATTGGTTTGGGAACCAACTCCCAAGTGTTATTATTTTCAATCTTCTCAAGTTCTTCATTCATGGCCTTGACCCAGCATTCATCTTTGCATGCTTCACTTACATTTCGTGGTTCAATGGAGGAGAGCAATGCTATATAGCCTGAAGCTTCTGAAATAGTTCTTCTTGTTTGTACACCTACCTCTTTCTGCCCCAAAATTTGAGTCTCTAGATGATTCTTCTGGACATACCTGGATGGAGTCTTTTCTTCTACCCTTATCTGTTCTTCTGGTGCCTCATAGGTTTCTTCTTCATCATTAGTTTGATTTGATGTTGAAGGATAGTCCTCATCATCTTCGAAATCTTCAAATTTTACCTGCGTTGGATTGTTTCCTGCTTCATCAACCACCACATCAATACTTGCAACAATTTTACCAAGTCTTTTATTGTAGCACTTATATCCTTTACATCGGGAAGAGTAACCAAGGAGAATGCCGTTATCTGCTCTAGGTTCAAACTTGCCGAGGTTTTCATCAGTCCTTTTGATGTAACATTTGCTTCCAAAAATTTTGAAGTATTTTACAGTAGGAGTTTTACCATACCAAAGCTCATGAGGAGTTTGAGTGTTGTTCACCCGGATGTTTGTTTTGTTGAGAATAGTAACGACAGCAAATGTAGCTTCACCCCAGAAGGTTGCGGGAGTTCCCGACTCATCAAGCATAGCACGAGCCATTTTTTGAACCATTCTATTCATCCTTTCCACTACTCCATTTTGCTGAGGAGTCCTTGCAGTAGAGAATTCCCTTCTTATTCCATGTTCTTCACAAAAATCGAAAAATTCATCCGAGGTAAATTCCCCTCCTTGATCAGACCTGAGGCATTTGATTCTACGATCTTATTCGTTTTCAACCAAGGCTTTGAATGCTTTGAACTTTTCGAAAGCTTCGTCTTTATGCTTCAGAAATCCTATCCAACACATCCTGGAAAAGTCGTCAAATAACAATATGAAGTATTCTTCTCCTTGAGGTGACTTTTTCCTGGATCGACCACATAAATCAGTATGGACAAGTTCAAGTGGCTTACTAGCTGGTCCTTCCTTCTCAGGGAAATTAGTTGTGGTTTTCTTACCAAACTGACATGATTTGCATATTGTATTGTCTGGAATTCTGATGTCAGGGAGATCATGCACCGCCTGATATTTGCATGCTTTCCTTATCTGAGAGAAGCTTAGATGCCCCAATCTTCTGTGCCATAGCCAATTTTCATCATTCTTGGTTAGATAGCATTGTTGTTGTCCTCCCTTGAGTATGTATAAATTATTTGGAGTTCTTATGCCTTTGATTACTGTTTATCTTGTATCAATATCACTAAAAATACATCCATTTGATCGAAATATTACCTCATTTCCTTGATCACACATTTGACTGACACTCAATAGATTATGCTTTAAGCCATCAACATACATAACATTTCCAGCTTTGACCTTTTCTTTCAAAGGAACGGAACCTTTACCTTTTATGAGTGCAGGGGTGTCATTTCCAAATGAGACCTTCCTTTCCTTTTCTAAGGCAGTATATGACTAAAGTTTTTCTTTATCACCTATCATATGTTTTGAGCAACCACTGTCGATGTCCCATTGATTTTCCTGTCCTTCCACTTATAAGGCTATACCACATCTTTCTGGTTGTAGTTCTTTCTTCCTCCATGTTTTGTAACTCAATGAAGCTTTCTCCTTCTGAGTTGTTTGCCGAAACCTACTTTTGCATTCAGAATCTTCATGACCGAATTTGTTACAAAAAGAACATTCTATTTCATTTTCAAGAGCAGAAAAGTTATTGTAGGTCCTTTTCATGATCCCAGTCACACTCCTTTGATTTCGTGCTTCTCTAGTCATGATGGTCTTGTAGGCAACACATTGAGCTGCTTTGTGTCCAAAATTATGACAAGAGAAATATTGGCCATTGAAGAAATTCTTGCAATTATCAAACCTACCATCCAGGTGATTGTAGTTTCCATAGACATTCATTCTTGAGGCAAATTGAGAATGATTTACCTACGGTTGGCTATAGCTTCTATTCATCCTTGAAGTATATTTCCCTTGATTTACTTGGTGATCTTTGTTCATCCTTGAAGTAGATTGACCATGATTTACCTGGTGATTAGCTTTATGCCTTTGATGTCGATTGTCAACCTGTTCACTTCTCCTTGCTGCATCAAGATAACTTTTGAAGGTGGATGGCTTCTGTGCTTGAGATGCTTCTTCAGAATATCCAAGACCTGTCTTGATTAGAGTAGATCGCTTCACTTTGATAATCTCATCTAAGGTTTCAAGTCCTTTAGAAAATCTAGGATTAAGATCTTTTGTTTTCTTAATATCTTTTCTAAGTCCCACAATTTCACATTCTAACTTTTCATTGTGTTTTTCCCTTTCAGAAAGTTGGAATGTCATAGTATCTATGATCATACTCTTTTCTTCTAAATAGATTTTAAGTTTAGAAGTTTCTTCATAGAGATCATTTTCATCTATAGCATCCAAGAAATCATCATCTTCAAAAGCCATCAAAATTCTATAATCATTACATTGTTCATCTTCCTCACTAATTGAAAATCCATCACTATCTTCATGAGTATAATAGCTCTTCTTACTCACATTATCTTTATGAGGACACTTGGCTACATAGTGACCGACTCTTCCACAAGAAAAGCATTTGAAAGGTATCTTACCTCTGAATCTTCGAGAACCCTGTTGAAGGTTCTTGACAAAGTTTCATTCTTCCTCTCCTTCTGACATATGTCCTGACTCATTGTAATCTCCTTTTCTTGAAGCTTTGAATGCAACTTCTCTCCTGTCTGATGGTCCCCCTTTTCTCATTTCAAAAGTAGTTAGGATTCCGTGTAGCAGTGACATGGTAATGCTCTGTAGATTCTACTTTTCTTCTATGGCAGAAACTTTTGATTCAAACTTAGAAGACAAAGATCTTATAACCTTTTCAACCAAAGTAACTTCTTTTATCTCTTCATCCAAGTTTTTCATACGATTAACAATGTCATCTATACATAATATATAATTAGGTACACTTTCATCATTGTGAATTCTAAGATTTTCATATTGAACTCTGAGAGTTTGTAGTTTTGCATGTTTTACCTGATCGTCTCCTTCATATCTCAGAACAGTCTTGTCCCATATTTCTTTCATGGTTTGAGCTGCATAACCTTGTTGAATTCTGATTGAGATAAGCTCCCTAATAGAGTATTGACAGCCTTTGCATTTGTTTCATTTTGCTTCTTACCAGCCATATCTGTAGGATTTGCTAATGTAAATGTGTATCCTGCTTCCACGATATCCCAAACTTCTGTACCAAGAGATTGAATATAGGTTGTGATTCTTACCTTCCAATAGACGAAGTTTCTCCCATCAAAGATTGGTGGCCTGATCGATGCCTCCTTTTGGTAGTTGCTCATGATGATAGATCTTCCTTCAAGCGATCAAGCTTGTTCTGAAGGACCTACTCTGATACCAATTGTTGGAAATAATACTAAGAGGGGGGGGGGAGGTGAATCAGTATTATTAATCAATTAATTTTCATTTCATAATCAGAGTTGTATACGATACTTCAATTATGGGAAACTGCGTATATATGCAACTGTGTCTAAAGCAACTACTGTATATCAGTAAACTTATGATTCATTAAATTTTGATATTTAATTAGTGCATCAAAACTTCATTAACCTTAAGAATAGTAAACAGATGCAGTAAAAACAAAATAGATCATCACACACATGAACACAAGATATAAGGTCGAAACCCAATGTGGGTGAAAACCACCTATAGCAATTCATCTCTATCTTCTTTTAATAAGAAACTCATTTTTACAATATTTCTGTACTAGTGTAGTCTTATTACAGTACACAGGCTTCCACCTGCAGAAGGCTACAACCTTCTCTCGTTCTCCAGCTTCTCCTAGAAGGGAGCTACAACCCCCTTAGCTCTTGTACTAGCTGATGTACTAGTACATAGGTGCTAACCTACAGAAGGCTACAACATTCTCTTTTCTTCCAGGGACCACGTTTCATAAATTTTTAGACTGGATCCATCAATAACATCAATCAAACATCAAATGTATCTGCATCAACCAATTTCCTTTGCACCAAAAAAAACTAAATCAAATAGTCACTTCTCTGAATGTTATACCCAGAAAACAGTAACAGTAACCAGACACCAATTCTGAACCCAGAACACTGCAATAGTAAAGAGAAGTAGCTAAAACATATTTTGTGAGACATATGCTACTTCAGTATGTGAAACCTGAGTGCATACGCATCTGTATGAAGGCAAACCAATGTATACACTATTTTGAATTATTGAACCGATGTGTATATGTGCCTCTACTATGCCGAACCTGCGTACATATCTATAAAAGATAACTTACCCTTTTCACTTATTCAGATATCAGTTATACCTAGATTATCAGATTTATAGATCAAATTATGCGCCAAATACAACAGATAAAAATCACACAAAGAAACTACTATTCAAGCCTTAAGATCCTGACCCAACAATAGAACTGATCCTTCTTCTAGCACTCAGGTTCCTCCTTGGTTCAGATCCAGCTATATACCATAACCCAATTCTAGGTATTTCTCTTCATAATATATTCAATTATTGAGTGAATACTTTTTCCTAGTGATCTCCTTTCCCTTTTATATTCTTAGGCCTTACTCAATACCATGGACCCAATACCTGGGTTTAACACTTCCAATGAGATACCATGGTCCAAAACCATAGGTTCAAATACCATGGACCAAAAAATAAGTTTTCCCACATCTACGCGCTTTTCCTTGCATGGAAGTGCATACATACGTATACGCGCCTTTTGATCGACAATCCCACATGTATACGCGACTTGGTTAAGAGGAACCTACGTATATCTCTTTTTCCTTCATTCTAAGAGCCTGAACTGTGATGTGTCATTTGAGTGAGTTGTCATCAGGGACAACACCTGTGTCATAGCACTAAACCTGTGTCATAATACCAACACCCTCCTCTAGTATTGTAGGTATGAAAAGCTTCGAATTGTGATTGCCAAGATCTTGTTCATAACAGAGTTCTATTTTTAACATCATGCTCATAAGGTCACTTTGGTGCACATTCTCAAAAATTTCGAGACCAAATCCAAGTACTGAACCCTGTAAATATTCTCTTAAAATCACCTCCAACACTTTTCTAGTTGTAAAGCCCATTTGCTGTTGATCCAAAGTAGAGTGACTTTTGTTGTTTAGTCTTACTATATGTCCAAGGTATTCCTCACAAAACCACTCATAGTTCACTATGATGAAATCTTGCTCCTAAAAATAGATGATTTCTCTAGCTTTATGCAAAGAGTATGCTATGGCTTTTCACCTCTCTTCAACCTTTGTGGGGTCATCATAGCGAGATTGTTTTATGAGCGTTGGAATATTTTTTTCACATAGTTGAGCAAACTCTTCCAATCTCATAAATGGCTTGTTGGAATGCCCAGATTTCCAATTGAAAAACAAAATTCTTAAGTCATTGCATACTCAGTAAATTTTGGGAACCCTTTCTAAAATTCTTTTGGTTGTTTGTTGCACATGATGAGAAACCTTATTCATTGAACAAGATGACCTTACATCAATTGTATATACATTTGGGGATAATTCAACAAAGCGAGTGAGATGATCCCTAAGCCCACAAACGCATTGGACCACTGATAAGTATAATTATGAACTTTCAAAAGTTTTTTCAATATGAGTGAAAACAACTGTGACATGAGTGAGAAAGGTTCTTGCTCTTGTAGAATTTGAAACAATAAATCTTAGCCAATATCCTATATCTTCTTCAAGTTAATGAAGCTTTTTGGGTTTTCTGTTGTCTGGTTTTACGAACAGGTTGCAAATTATGAGAAAGAAAGATGGGCTCCTAGGACCAAGGAACTCATGCTGACCCATAAGGTCCCAAATTGATATTCTAGTATCATTACCTTCCAGGACCTTGATTTTGATACCCTGAGTTCTTGTGATGGGTTCAAATGGGTTCACAAGAGCTTTTATTTGGTCTACTGATGGAATCTTGGCTCGTGAAAAACTCTACAATATGGAATTAGATACTGTTATTTTACCTGCAACCAAAATTGTAGATATTGGACATTTGAATTGGAAAAATGAATCTTGGTTGTCAAATTTATCATGGAATACCTAATAAATTTCATAACAAGGATAAGTCATTTAATTTCAGAAACTGTAAAATTTTCTTACTCTTATGAATTTTGAAAAGCTTAAACCTCTTTTTAGGTCATATTTTATTTGATTCCAAATAACGAATAATCCTCCTTGTGTTCATTGCATGATATATCTATTAATCTATAGTCGTTTTTAAGTATTACATATAATAAATTATCATTCTCCTCATTGAATATTTCAACAATATGTAGAAGTAGATTGGATTGTTGCCTTTACCTTTGTGTATAATGAGAAATTGATTAAGGGTGAATAGGGAAGGTCATAAATCTTGCCTACAAATTCTTGTCCACGAAGGAAAACTCTAGTAGTTTTGGGCATTGTGATGGGAATGTCTTATAGAAAATGAATCTCTAGCTCGACATTGGCATTTTGTCCAAGTCATTGATGAACATAATCAGTTTTACAGTAGGCTTGAAGCAGAGTTCTATTCAGATAAATTTCTTCAAGCTAGGGAGGCACCTGCAATGTATCCATAATTGCTTCAAGTAATGCATCTCCTACAACTCGTTTACATCCCTTCAAAGACAAGGACTTCAAAGTTGCATTTCTTTGAAAAGATATAAGGATTTTGATGAAATCAGTTGTGCCCATGTTATGGTAATCACTTATAATAAATTTTAGCAAACTTTGGTTTGTGGAGATCATCTGCACCAATACACTTGCACTAGAACTATCCATTTTAGTCTGAGGTCCTCCAATGGACAAAAATTTCAGATAAGTATTTTCTTGATGCTAGCCTGGTTTGAACCTACTAAGAGGACAAAGAAAATAATCAATTCCTTCTCCTCCCATTGGATTTCTTTCAAGTTGCAAGGATTGCAGGGTATGGTTCGAAAACAAAGCAGTTGCAATGTAGGAAACACCCTTATCACTCATGTCAGTGTTTGACATATTTAGATGTTTTGGAGTCCTATTTTCTTGAAGGAACCTCCTAAACTCTTGAGCACATTTGGAATTGATATGATTTCCACTTATATCCATATTTTCTATAGTATTATTATGAGTCGGCTCACATGCTATTCTATAAGACCCAGAAGTATCAATTTTGTAAATCCTCTAGACTTTATTGGAAAGGATGAGATCCACTAAGAGATTCCAAATGAAGTGACACACCTCTAAGGCCTTATGTTGACACCAACATAAAAAATCTCATGGTTAGGTCTGTCAGGTGGATTACCATATGATAAATGCTACCCTTAAAGGCTCAAAACAATAGCTCCAACAATTGACTTCATAGTCTCTACATCCAAATAACCATTTCCATTGGCACTAGAAGGAAGTGATGAAGTTGTTTCCTCTAATTTTCCACTTACTGCAAAATGTTCCATCATTTCAGGACTACCAAGTAAATCATCTAGCTTTAGTGGCACCATCCCACTATTTTCATTGCCACCAAGAAATTCTGAAATAATCAGCATTTTGAAATGGGCATCACCTATAAGCTTCAGAATATTCTTTCTATCTGTACCTATTGTTTCCAATGTAAATGACAACTGCACTAGCTTCTTTTTCATACTCTCGGATGCAGATTCTTCCATATTGGTTATTTCTTGTTTAAACAAAAAAAACATCACTTCCCATCCTTAGAGACAATCTAGTGAGAACAATCTAGTTGATTTATTTGGCTTAGTTGGTCTCAAGATGCTTTTTGTGTCCCTAGAGCTACATCCATAGAATCCTCTTGTTGGTTATGATGGAAACAAGCTTTCATTCATTTTAGGAAAAATAGATGACAAGAAATGTTCATCCTCTACTAACAGTTGCAAATTTTTGGACTCGAGCATGTAATTTACTACATCATCATCAAAACCTAAAATACACCCTAACATAACCACCTCACATAAACCTGCAACAAGATCAAGATGCTTGGGAAAAAAGCCATATGGAATTGCCTCTACAAAATCAATTCCTAAGGACATGGTTTCATTTTGATTTTGTGGATCAGACTTTTGATCAAAATTCACTTGTTACACTTTTCCCATCTCACGAGAGTGGGTCTTCTTCCTCTAAACTTATCTTCCACACCATATTTTGTTGGTACTGAAAGTGAGTACTCAACTATGAATGGTTCAGTAACTTCATAGGTAGTAGACTCAACAAGACTAATCACACTTTGATGCCTTATATCAGGTGGAAATTTGGTGAAAGGGTGTGCAATATATGCTAAAATAACTCTATATAGTCCTACTCCGACCATCGTCTTTCCTACATGAATATTTTGCAAAAATATGTCATTTGAAACCGAGATGTCAACCTTTTGTGTTGCTTGGGATATGTTCCGAGCTCCAATATGAATATAAATTCATAACAATGAGTCCAATGGTATGTTGGGATCAGAACGGTTAGGATGCCATGCAAATTTTGGACTTGCAAAAGATCCCACAAACAACTCTTTCAACTTCAAGTCATCAGGAATGAAGGTTTCATTTGGGGCACTTAGCTAGATATCTCCAGAGCTTGTGTAAGTTAGCAATTTACTACATCATCATCAAAACCTAAAATACGCCCTAACTTAACCACCTCACATAAACCTACAACAAGATTAGGATGCTCGAGCAACAAGCCAGCTAAAATCACCTTTGTAAAATCAATTGCTAAGGACATAGTTTACTTTTGATTGTGTGGATCAAACTTTTTGATCAAAATTTTCTTCTTACATTTTTCCCATCTCGCCAGACTAGTTCTTCCTTTAAACATATCTTCCACACCGTTTTTTGTTGCTAATGAAAGTGAGTACTCAACTCTAAATGGTTCAGTAGCTTCATAGATAGTAGACTAATCAAGAGTACTCACACTTTGATGAGTTGTATCACTTGGAAATTTGGGGAAAGGGTGTACAAGATATGCTAAAATAACTATGTATGGTCCTACTCTCACCATCCCCTTTCCTCTAGGTATCTTTTGCAAAGAGATGTCATTTTAAATAGAGATGTCAACCTTTTGTGTTGCTTGGGATATGTTTCGACCTCGAAGATGGACATAAATTGAGAACAATGAGTCTAATGGTATGTTGGGATCAAAAGGGTTAAGATGCGATGGAAATATTTGGCTTGCAGAAGATCCCATGAACAACCTTTTCAACTTCAAGTCATCATGAATCAAGGTTTCATTTGGGGCACTTAGATGGATATCTCCAGAGCTTGTGTAAGTTGGCAATTTACTACATCATCATCAAAACCTAAAATACAACCTAACTTAATCGCCTCTACAAAATTAGTTGCTAAGGACATAGTTTCCTTTTGATTGTGTGGATCAGACTTTTTGATCAAAATTCACTTCTTACACTTTTCCCATCTCACCAAACTAGTTCTTCTTCCTTTAAACTGATATTCCATGCCAATTTTTGTTGGTACTGAAAGTGAGTACTCAACTATAAATGGTTGAGTATCTTCATAGATAGTAGACTCAACAAGAGTACTCATACTTTGATGCCTTATATCAGGTGGCAATTTGGCAAAAGTGTGTGCAAGATATGCTAAAATAGCTCTATGTACTCCTACTCGGACCATCCTCTTTCTTGCAAGAATCTTTTGCAAAGAGATGTAATTTGTAACAAAGAATTCAACCTTTTGTGTTGCTTGGGATATGTTCAGAGCTCCAAGATGGATATAAATCGAGAATAATGTGTCCAATGGTATTTTTTTCCCACTCAAATTTGACTATAGTTAGATCACATAACATATCACATATTTTTCTATCTATAGCCTTCTTCTATGATTTTATATGGGCTATGGTGTTTTCCTTCCAACCTCTGGTGCAAATGCTAGTATATAATATATATATATATATGAATATGAAAATGAAATTGAATATATTATATATTTAATCAGTACAAATTTGTCTTATAAATATATGTTTTTGATATTCTCAACAGAGTTGTACTCGTACATACTGTAAACACATGGTCTACTGGACCCCGAATTATTCGAGATTTGGTTCAGGATATGGACGGAGGCTTTCATTTCGTGAGACTGAGATTGGTTAAGCCGATTATATAAGAAGCGGCATTATTCACAAAGATTTAGTGTCGGAGAAGTGGGCAGGCGATAATCAGTGGCTTACGATGGATATATTGTAATGTGAGGGCGAGGTTTATTCCTTGTCATGTCTTCCCTTGCCTTGCGCACTGGGGAACGGAATCTGCTGCTTTCAAATCAAACATAAATCTGATAAGCCAATCGCGTTATCAGCACGCTCCGCTCTCGTGCAGTATATTGGCCTATCAAATTATAAAATAAGAAATCAAATCACAGGAGTCGTCGTGCAGCGTGCTTTCCACCTCACCCTGTCACCAACTTGAAAACGTAATTGCTAGAAAATAAATTATTTTCTTATTCGTACAGCATATAATAATAGATTCAAGTTGGCCGGCTAATAAGAGCAATGAGTTGCTTTATTTTGTAAAGGATGACAACAACTTCAGGAAATTCCACCGCCACAACAACAGTATAGATTTTTTTTTTTTGGCGACAAAATTACATAAAGTTTAGAAAAACTACATCAGATAGTGCGTCCTTTCCAATGCACCATTGCTGGTGAAATGTAATATTCAATACGGTGTGGGGTTTGCATTTTATTCCTAAAGTTACAACATTCAGTCTATTTCTATTTTTTGGAATCTTGTTCGAATGAGGTTAATAGAATTGCTCTGGTGAAACATGATGCAGGAGCGCAAAGAGATGTTAGCAAAACTTGTTAAGGGAAATGTAAAAACATGATGTAACGAAAAGTTTCACCCGAAAATAATTCCTGTTTCTTTATATATATTTTTGTAAGGACAACTTTACTTTTATGGTCGAAACAGATTTTGGACCATCCCATGTCGATTTGTTATATCATCGCAGCCTCGCCCCACAACGCAACGATTATTATGTTAAAATAAGTGCAACATCTATATAACTGTTAGAAGTCGTCGTGTTTTCTAACTAACGTAACTGTTAGAAAAGAAATACTTTTCTTGACCACTTATCACAGCATATAATAATAGACTATAGTTGGACAGCCCTGAATAAGAACATTGTGTTGCTATATTTTCTAAGGGATGACAACAACTTCCACAACATTCTTATCGATTTTCTTTTACAAATTTTAAGTTCGATTTTCTTACTGTCGATGGAATGATGTTAGTTGCACAGCACACACAGATTTCCCATCTTTTGCAAGAAAATTACATAAAGTTTGGAACACTACCTCATAAAGTGCGTCCCTTCCAATGTAGTATTGCTGGTGAAATGTAATATTCAATACCGCTTGGTGTTTGAATTTTGTCCCTCAACCTACCAAATTAATCTATTTGTGTCTATAGGAATCTTATTAGAATCAGGTTAATAAAATTTGTATTTGTAAAAGGTGCTGGTAGGAGAGCATCCAAACTTCCACATAAAAATAGTTTGTTTGTTTGTTTTTTTTTTTTTTTTTTTTTTTTTAGTATATATATTTTGGAAGGAGAACTTTACTATTATGGTTCAAACAGATTTTGCACCATCCCAAGATAGCCAGCGCAATAAAGCCCAAATATTGTGATTTCATCTAGCAATAAAACTAGCAATTGCACGGAGAGGTGCAAAGGAATGTAATGTGGAAGGCAATAAATAAGTGAAATATATTGACAATGAAATACAATGAAAATTTGAAAGAATATATTTCAAATATTGGAAAGAATGCAAAGTGGCCAAACAGAAAGACACTTGACTCAAATTCACTGGTATTTTGTACAAGTCTAATTTTGTGAATGTGTTTGAAAGTGAGCTTGAAGAGCTTGCCATTTAGGTGGAAGCACTGCTACCATTGCACGCAATCCAAGAGTAATCTCTGTGAAATTGGTTCTCATAGAAGGGTTTGCCAACCATCAACTCTCCATTAATGACACACCCCTTATGGATTGGTGGTCTCAAAATATTGTTGACTATGTCACCTTCAAAATATCCATAAAGCTTGATGTCAACAGCATGTTCCAGATATTTACGAATTACACATATCACACCTCTATCTTTAGCTACGACAAATATAGGGATATGGCACTACAAGCATGATGCTCATCATTACAAGGAACAAGGGCATACCAATGATTGCTCCATAATGCATATTGGCATAAGGCTCCTCTCTAGTAAGCAGCTCCCACATTACAATGCCAAATGAAAACACATCAACCTAGAAGGGAAAAAATATACTAGATAATTTGTGGTCTAAGTTCAAAAACTCGGAACTGAGCATTCATATAATCGGAGATAAAAGCATTCCATCATTTTACCCTTTTAGAAACCATATTGATGTTTCCATTTAACAGTTCTAGAGCCATCCATCAAAGGGTTCCTCACACACCACCAGAAACTAATGTTTGAGGATTAAATTTTATTTTGTGACAACCCTAAATCACTTACGTGAAGAATATTGTGCATGGGGCTATAGATTGGTATGAATTATATGGGACTGTGAGAAATAAAAACAGAAGTTTTCCTAGAGGCTAACACTCATATCCACACAAAAAATTACAAGTTAAGGCCCACTGTAGCCAACAAATATGAGAAATCCACAAAGTAGCTAAGTCCCTTAAAAAAAAAATACCTTACATATAGGATGTTGGGGATCTCTAATGTTTACCTATAGATTCTCACATCTCAGGTCAAAAGGAATGATATTCTTGCCAAGTAAGTATTCCATCCCAAAAGCATCGTTCATTGAGATTTTCAAACTCTTCCGATGATCAAATGTCCTACAAAAATTGGTAGTTTATGTTAGCATTTTGTTGTGCAAGAAATGTATCAGTTTCCCCTTCTAGTTGGCAGTGACAAGGCATGGAAAATTATTATATTAAAATAATGTGTATCGGAGCTACATCTATCTTTCTTCTGCAAGACCTGTTTGAGTGAGACATTCACCATGTATTCTCTTACTCTTGCCAAGGTTCTCCCTCATCCATCTGGTACAATACCATAGAATGCAACAACATTTGGATGATGAAGTTGTGCAAGCATGCAATCTTCCCTCCAGAAATCAACCATCTGAATAAAACATTTAATTGAGATATGCTCAATATCTAAATGGAATTGAACATAGAGATTAGCATCATGAATAAAACATAACTTCTAAGGAGCAATCCAGAAAAGTGTTATTCTCTTACCAAACTTTCTTTCTCAAATGGCTTTCCCATAAAGAAACTATTCTTTATCCATTGGATTGCAACATTTGTTCCCCTCCATTTGCCATGATATACTCTTCCAAAGGTGCTAGAGCTAAGCTCTCTCAATTCTTCAAGATCATCATTTTTTATTGTCCGCTGAAATGCATGCAAGGATGAGGGAATGTACAATACCAAACTCAAGTGAATTTCAGAAAAACACTTTGCAACATACATGAACAGTAATTGGATTTCAGGGTACTAAAAAATAAATCTTTGAACTTGCAAGTGCTCTAAAATATCATCGCTAATAAATGTTGCGTGCCAACCATCATCCACTTCTTCATTATTAGGTCCCTAGATATTTGTTAAAAAATAATAAAGATGCACACTATCATCACTAATGGAAGAAAACAATTTGCAGGAAGCAACAATCACAATAACTCTAATACCTTAGAGTTAAAATCAATAGTAGAAATAATTTCCTCCTTTGTCCCTTTTGACAATATTGCTAGTATAATGTTTCATTGAACCTATCCATCCTTTGTAGCCTCATTTTATTCATGCATTTGAGAGCGTTGTAGCATTAACAATAGGTGGCTGAAGAGATGCAACAATAACTTCCTCGACAATAATCTCTCTCTCTTCTTTCACACTCTCATCTACAAGATGACATAGGGTTAAAGTTAAAACAATTGTAGTATTCTTCAAATATGAGCAATGCATGAAAACAAACACTAATACGTTTAAGATACAGTAAAAACTATAATATGTAAACAAACACTAACACATTTAAAGATACAGTAAAACTATAATATGTACTAGACAATTTCTCCTTACCTTCCACTTTGAGATCTGATAAAGCTAATGTTAGTGAAGGTAGTCCTATAGTAAGGGCATCCTTTGTAGTGTCCAAATCCTAATAGGTTCCCTCTCCTATTGTAGGAAGTTTAGTTGAAATGGAAATGTTGTTGGGTGGTGACAAGCTGGTAGTGGCAAGAGATATTGTTTATGAAGAAAGTTCTGACACCTTGTCAGTTGCCACATAAGTTTCTTTTAAGTATTAACTGAATGAATGAGATCCACATTTATGGTGTTGTGATGTTATAGTAGTAGAGTTGGCAACTCCATCTTTGACATCAGAAAAGGGATTAGTATTGGATCAAATATTGGAATGCAAACTATCATCATCAATTATGCTCTTCACCTGAAGCTACATACCTTGTTTCTCAGGTATGCTTTAGGGTGAGATGAAAACTATAGAGTAAAATCCAAATTCATTTGTGTTACTAAAGGATCTATCGTTCGATAGATCATCCACAAGTAGAAACGACATATGCCCACTACCATCAGAAGATGCATTCTCCCTAAATGGTTGTGAATGATGTCACTCGTTTGCATCGATCAAAGTTCTTGGGTTTTCATTATGAGAAATGATGGCATGGCTAGAAGCAAGGCTACCCACTTCATTTTTACCAGTAAAAGGTGTATCCATATTTCCTTCCCGATGATCTATGACATCCTCTTACAGAGGATGTGAGACTCTTACTTCCTGAAAACTAAATCTAGAACTTGGAATTACTACTTCGTTCTTTCCTCTAGTTAGTTTATTTTCTTGGGATACATCAGGAACGACACCCATTATTCGCACATCACAAGCATTGATACCCTTCTTCAATTGATATGATGTTGGTACAAAATATTGAAACATCTTGACTTGTTTATAAGTTAAGGATCATTCAAACTTGAACTTGATAAAGCATAGAGGTCCTTTGAAAGAATGGTCCAAGTGGAGGCTATGATAATTATGATGCCTAGGTATGATTTTAGGTCAGCATGCACAAGAAATTCTCGAGCATTCAGCCGACACCTAGGAGCCTAGATGGAGATCAACTCGGACATCACCATAGGCATAGGGTTGCTGAAAACCCAATTCATGGATTACCTGCAAAAATTGATGAGAGAATTTGACGAAATCATAATTCGAATTATAAAGGGGAGCAACAATAGCAACTGAGAAAATATGTTGGGGATTGTGATACTAGTCTATATGATTCCTTTGAGTTGTATTCTTTTTCTCTCTAGCTGAATTGTGCCACAACTGTAACATCCATACCATCTTCTCTCATCAACAATGAAGTTTGAAGTTTGTGGACGCCACACTATATCTCCACTAAAAGAATGACCAACAACACCGGATGCAAACACTGTGGTACTAAGGTATGATTTCGGGTGATGTGAAAACCAACCACATGTAAATTTTAGATAGGCACGAGGACGACAAAAACTAAGCTCATGGATTGACTGCAGTGAACAGTCATTAGACATCTAAAGCCCATAGTGAAAAATGCCTTCAACGTAACTACTACTTTTGATACAACTTCACAATGTCAACATTCATTTCAAATCATTCATATAGAAAAATCAATAACATGTGTAGCTATCCTTAATCATAAATGTGATAACTCTATAACCACCTGTACCTGTGCACTCAAAGCGCTTTTATTGATCATCACAATTACATATATAGGATGTAAATCACTGACTTGCATAGATCTAGATCCTAAGAAAGTGGATCTACAATTATGACCTGACACAACAACAACTCATACACATCGGAAACAACCACATCTAGAATAACACCTCAAAATACTCACTGACAACCTGCAATAAGCATGACACACATGAAATGGAAGCATTACTTTCAGCACCCTCCCTTAATGCTTACATGTAGAAAATATAGAAGACATGCATTACAATAATAAATAAATCTATCATATTTGTCTGATATGGTCATCATTAGCACTCATATCCACTCTAAACTCTTATGGTTTACACCCTTTTCCTCACCACACTTTCGATCTTCCCACTTGATCCATTTAAAACATAACTGCTTCAAACCATCGATGACAAACTTTGCAGAATTTACGCTTCTCAACCTCCTAGAGCACAATGGGCCAGTCTTAGTATTGAACCATCCTATGGAACTACTACCATTTCTTGAATCCAAGGCCCTCCACAATCTTTACCAGTTATTTAGGATAGAATTTTGGATACATAATGTCTTCAACAGACAACTCTACAACTTGACCTTATATAAATAACGTGTACTAACGCTCTTGGAGCAAAACAGCCACACCAGATTGACCTTATTAAGAACTACCTATGACTAATGCTCCCGGATCACAACAGGTCACATTAGTCTATTCAATAATTGACATGTTCTTTGTGGTTCAAATTTTTTTTTATTAGACACAACAAAATAGTTTTACAAAAAATACCACATAATCTACAATCAGATTAGAACACGAATAAAACCATCATAATTTCACACACTATTTTCTCAACAAACTCTCTTGTCAGAACCATTAAATATATATCTACCACGTGTTTGATAAAATATTCATATTGAACCCTTTGTATGAATAGCGAAATACATGATAAGAATTGACCTCTGGAGTCAGCTAACAAGGTGGAGGAATTTCCCAAACAACCAAAAGTGGCCGGAATCCGGGCAAAACAATTTCAAAAAATATTGTAGAGACAATGTTTGAATCATGTTTTTGGTGGTGAAAATGGATTCAACACCATCAAAAACGTCTAGGACACCTAAAATTTTGAAGTTTAACAACTATAAATTGGATTTACAAAAATCCTTGCCAGATTTTCTCTAAATATAACTGGAATTTCAATAACTTTCCAGGCAATTCCTCCAGCTAGTTAGACTACGGAATTGACCTCTAATTAAATGAATGAATTAAACCATTCGAATCAATGGCTTATCTTTAAAAAAAAACATTTTCCACGTGACCTTCATTAAAATAAACTTCTAAATTAATTGAGTATGCAATAGGAAGTGGCTCACGGTAGGTGCTGGGGCATGGCATATATTCCTATGAATGAGACTTTGGCCCTCAGAAAAACAATAGATAGCTATGGTTTGAGGGAGACATGCAAATCTACTTGAAGAAAACAAATTGAACAACTCACTAGCAAAAGCTTTAACCACTTTTGAGATATATCACTGGTGAGTTTCTCTTCATTAAGTGGCAACATGGGCTTTCATAGATCTACAAAATACAGTTAAATTGGAGACTTTTTCCCATAGAATGGCATAATTGCAATTTGTTAATGTGGATGAGGAAGATAGAGAGGTGTGGTATTATTGCATTCCAAGGTTTTTTTCAGCCTCATTACTTCGTTCCATTGGTAATGATGATGACAACTATGAATAGAATATTGTGGCAAGGGATGTATTCCGATTCTAGAAAAACAAATGGGAAGACCATTGTCTGAAGTGTTGGTCCCTGATTTATGTGATCCCATCCTTGGCAGATATCACTTGTTGGAAAACACATGCCTCTCGCAAAATTTCCATCGAATAGGCCAGTAATGCTTGAAGGGCAAGGCACTGTTAAATTAAAGTGAATTCGGAGAAGTTATGTCCCTTTTGTTTTATGATTCCTTTACACACTAAACTCAAATATTTTCCAGCTGCAGATTAGAGTCCCACAGTACAAGGCCGTGGAAAACCTATAATACACATGGCACACATGACATGGAAGCATTACTTCCAACAATAATTATTTTCTAATTTTTTTGCGTGAAAGGATTTGTTAAACCTGCATTTTGATTATGATGAAATTTGTGATACATTTTTATTTCAAAATAATAATGTAGCATTTTATATGTGATTTCTAATCCATTGTTTCGATAATTTTCCTTGTACTTCCATCTGATGATGAAAATGAAGGGTTTCTGCATTCGTCCTTTTCCTTGTATTTCCAGAAGACAATGACAATGAATGGTTTTTGCATTGGTTTTGGTATATGGAAATGAGAATAGTTGCATCAAGGGAAGCATACTATAGCTGACCATCTCTCAAGGGACGCTACATCCAGTCACTCGACTTCTTTTTTTTATTTAAGTAGTGTCCCAACATGGTCTTTGTAAGGCCGGAAAGCCCCCATTTACCTGATGGAAAAGCCTCTTGCAGGTCTGATGTAGGCCCTTCACATTACCAAGCACACTCTAGCTCTCGAGTGAGGTGTGAATGCACTCCATTTCTCAGGTGAGGTGAAAACCAACCATGTGTAAATTTTCGATAGGCACGAGGACGACGAAAATTAAGCTCACTAATTGGCTATAATGAATAGTCTTTGGACATCCAAAGCACACAACGAAAAATGCCTTCGGCGTAATAAAAATAGAGAAACATCATTGAGTTCTTTTCACATATAAATGTGTATGGTTAATTCCAATCACACAAAAATAAAAATAAAGCAACATGATTAAGTTTTTTTTAAGTATAAGTGTATATTTAATGCAAATTACACATAAATCTTATCTTTTGACTAGGGAGAAATGAGGATAATAAAATAAAAACATAGTAACATGTTTGGGTAGCTCTTATAAGTTTGTTTGATTTATATTAATTATATTAAATCTGGTTCGGGTGAAATTACAAAAATTCATAATAAAATATAATTTTCTATATTTTCTTACACTGGATGAATGTGGGTTCATGATGGCTTAATTGGTGATGGAAATAATGTGAGCCTTGAGTGAATTGAGAGATCCAAGGTTCAAATCCCTATTTTGTGTGACTCGGTTTACTAGAAAAGATGTTTTTTGTCTCAAAAATTATGATCCCTCTAGATGCTTAATAGACTTGATCTTAACATATATCTACATCGGTTATTTATATATGTCAACATCATGCTAAGCATGGAAGCTTTTACAAATCCCTTTCATTTTGAGGGACACACAAAGATTCATATCAACTCCATGCTATAAGAAGGGTTTTTAGCTCAAAAAATGTGATCACTCTAGATGCTCAATAGATTTGGGTTAATATGGATCTACATTGTTTATTTATGTATGTCAACTCCATGCTAAGCATGGAAGAAATTACACATCTCCTTCATTTCCATAAACACACAAAGACATGTTTGTATACCATATATCAAATGCATTCTGAGCATGGAAGTTGCTCAACATCTTTTAAATGCTTTGGCAATATAATTCTTCATGATATTGTAATTTTACATTGTTTAAATTACATTTTTAATGCATAAATAGATTTAATGCTTTCAAAATCATCTTTTCAGTGGGATTGTGTAGAATAGAAATATTAAACTTGCAGTTTCAATATATCTTTATAGGATTTTGGAAAAATGATTAAAAAATATATAGTGACCAAAACATCCAATAAGTAGACTACATGAATGCTCAAACCACAATGTCTACCATAAGTATTTTTTTGTTATTAATATTTTTTCAAATATATGCCTCCCTTTCTCTCTTTACGTGTCTATTACATCTATGTCTATAGATGTTGAATTTTTTTTATTTATGATTCAAAGTAAAAAAAATGTTATTTAATATTTTTTAAATATTATATATTAACTATATATTAATATTGAATAAATCACATTTTTTATTCCTTTATTTAAAATTAATTAAATTAGTTTCTCTTATTTTTTTTTCAAATAGAAATATTAATATTTAATTTATTATTAACATAAAAATATTTTTTACAAATAATATTATTTTTTTAAATTAGTGAATTTTTTAATTTATTTTAAAAATGACAACTCTAAAACACATTACAACTCCAATTACACTATCAAATGCACCTCTTCACAAAATAAGATTTCCATTTTGAAAAATATAATATTTGAAATAAAATTCGAATCAATAAAAGAAAATTTCCAAAATTAAAACTTTATTCTCCAATATATAAATTTATAATTCTTTTCTTTAACCAATAAAAAAAAAAATTTGATTAATTTATGTAACAAAGTGAGAAAAAAAATTATTAAATAAAAATAATGAGAATTTTTTATTACAAACAAATTAATAAAACATTACAACTCAAATTAATTTTCAAAATAATCACTTAATTTTAAAGCGCTTATTAACTTAGTCATTCTTTGAACCCAAAAAGAGAAGCGTAACATAAAAGAGCATAAACAATTCGAACATTGACATGTTATCAAAGATGCTATTAAATTTTTATTCAATTTGATGATGCAAAGATATACCGAGCAAGTATATGTGTTATTTTTAACTTAAAAGAGTTATTTTTATTAAAAACATTTTACAGAATATTTTAATCGTACAATTATAATTAATAAATATAAATATAATCAGTGTTAATTTAATGTATGTTATATCGTAAATTTAATATGATATATTATTATATCAAATATATATTAAGTTAATTATGGTTGATTTTCATATTAAGAAAATATTTGATACAATGCAGTATTGGATCATGGTTGATCATGATTGATATTATAAACCCAAGCGAATAAAACTGAAGGGATTAATACTAAGACCCTAAGTGATTATGAACTCAATGAAATAATACTAAACCCAAGGGATTAATATTATAAGCCCAAGGTATATAAACCCTAAAATAAACATGCTTGACCATGGCCGATTTTCATATTGAGACAATCCTTGTCACAATGTGACATTAGACCATGGTTGACCATGAATGATATTCATATGGAGATAGCCGTTGTCGCAATGCGACGTTGGACCATGGTTGAACCTTTAGATTTTCACAATACAATGTTGGACCATGGTTGATTATGCTTGACCAGGATTAGTTTTCATATTGAGACAATATTTTTCACAATGCAACGTTGGGCTATGCTTGATTTTCTTATCGAGAAAATATTTGTCACAATGCGATGTTGGACCATGGTTGACCATGTTTGATTTTATAAAACATGGTTGACCATGGTTGACCAATATTTTTTATGGTTGGTCATGATTGATATAATAAACCCAAGTGAATAATAAACCCAATGGATTAATACTAAAAACCAAAGGGAAAAGTATTAAACCCTAGGAATATGAACCCTTAGATTAATAAATCCAAGGGATTAATACTAAAACCCCAAGAGATTATGAACCCAATGGAATAATATTAAACACAAAAGATTATTATTATAAACCCAAAGTATATAAACCCTAAGATAAATATTATAAACCCAAGGGACCATCCTTGACCATGAATAATTTCCATATCAAGACAACTTTTGTCACGATGTGATGTTGGACCATGGTTGATAACATTTTATTTTCGTATTGACACAATATTTTTCATAATGCGACATCGGACCATGATTGATTTTATAAAACATGGTTGACTGTGATTGACCATGATTGATATTATAAACCTAAGCAAATAATATACCCAAGGGATTAATACTAAAAACCCAAGGGAGTATAAGCCCAAAGGAATAATACTAAACCCGAGGGAATAATATTAAACCATAGGAATATGAACCCTTAGATTAATAAATGGAAGGACTTCATATTATAACCCAAGAGAATAATATTAAACCCTAGGAATATGAAATCTTAGATTAACAAACCTAAGGGATCTATATTATAAACCCAACAAAATAATAACCGCAATGGATTAATACTAAAACCCCAAGGGATTATAAACTCTTTGTAGGCTCAAAATCTCTACCTCAACATTATAAGGGAGACCACCCACTCGGGAACTTAAAGCAACTCATTTTCCGTTTGGAATGATGGTTCCAATTGGTTAAGCTAGGTTCACTTACCTTCTCTCTATCTCTGCGAGCTTAAAGTTTGACTTTCACCTACTAATAGAGAAGAGACATCAAATCGACTTTTCTGGTTTATCATGCAAGAAAGTGATCCTTAAACTGATCTAGGGCTGAGTCAAGCCACAACTAAATTTTGCCTCTTTGATAAGGGGACTTCTAGAGATGTAGAATTAAATCTAAATGCAGATTAATTCTAAAATGCGAGCAAAAGGAAAGAAATTATAAGCCTTTTGCGATTATGAAGATGTACATCTAGCCCAACCCAAAGAAAAGTAATTAACATAATTTTGATTTTAACATGTTTGGCTTAAGATGAATATGTAGCAAATGAATTAGTTCAATTAACTAATATTATTATTACCAAACATGCTTTTCAGAGATCTATTAACGACGAATGATGAACCAATAACGTCAGGAAGTATTTCTCGTAATTCCAATGGAGATTAGTTCAGTATTAAATGACATATTTTTGAGTAAATAATTACTCAAAAATCTAGTTTCAATGCACAAGAGCAAAAGACAAAACTAATAACAAAATCACGAGACAAACAAATTAGATAACTAAGCCATAAGAAAGGAATTCATATCGATAGAAGTACACAATATATAAATCCAATAACATAATTCTTCTATCAAAAGAAATGAAATATGTATTAAAATCTCCTCCAAAGCATAAAATCTGATTCGAAAAACAAGAGGTGAAATAGTGTAAACTTTGCCTCTCATTCATAGTTCAACATGGAAAAAGACAAATCCCAATGATTCTTAGATTTGAGATTGATCTTCTCTACCTACAGCATGAAACTCCACTTACAATAGTTCCTTTAAGAATTCCAGAATTGCAAAGAAAATAAGTCTTTTCTCCATTCTACAAACAACTATTTATAATTACAAAAATGAATTGCAAAACAGGAGATTTGCGGAAGAATAAATCTACTCCAACAATTTTCATTGGTCAAAATTGTTTTTCTTCTATTGCTGGAAAAATTTAATTGATTCAAATATTATCTTCCTCATCTCCTCAAGTATTCTCCTAGAAAAAACTAATCAAAATTAAATTCAAATTCATATTCAAATAAAAAATACCAAATCTAGAAAACAAACACCTTCAATCAAATTTTAATTAAATAAATAAATAAAAAGAAATCTAAGCTTTCCATTAATCCTTGTAAAGATATTATTGGTCAAAGAGAATATAGTCGGATGGATCTATACTCAATAGAGGCTACGAGAAAATTAAAATGCAAAAAATGAAACTCAAAATATTAATTTTGTTTACAAATTCGAATCTTGGTTTTATGTTGGATTTCAAACTCATTTAATGACCAAATATATTCATGCAGCCACTTGTGAGGTATTCTCCATGATTTTATCTATCCAACAAGCCATCCTAAACCTCGTTTGGCCAAGCAAAACCCAACTTACGAGCTTGCAAAGTTGAAGTATCAAAGTTGCCAAAATTCTGGAAAAATTGCTGCCTAGGCCAAAATTAGGAAAATTTAATTAAAAAGTCTATTTTTTAAGGTGGTTCATGGACACTAGGTGGTCGCTACATCCACAAAAAAGTCCAGACAGGTCAACACAAAATGATCGACCAGTGGATCCAACAAGCAAGGCCTAACCCCAAGGGCATCAAGGATATTTCATCCCATGACCTCCCAATTGGCAGGGTACTTAGCAACGGGAACTTCATCAATTGAGCTAACCCTTGGGACTATTAAAAAAAAAAAAACTAATCATTTTCAAATGTACAATTATTCATTAATTACATTATAAACATAATTAATTATATATACAAATTAATTAAAAATTAAATTTACAAACTAATTAAAATTACAATTATAATCCAACTTAAAATAATAAAATTAAAATTAATTAAAATAAATCAATTAATTTTTTAATGCAACATAAGACACGCGTCAAGTGGCTATTGGTCCCAACCGAATGGGCCTACTGGCTTTTGGCTCAACAAATGAGCCATGGTGGATAAGTGGGAGGCATAAGGAGGGACTTATATATAGTAAAGGGGAGGCATGAAGTGGAAGTTATAAGGAGTGGAGAGGAATATTGGAGGAGTTCCAATATCGAAAGTTTTAATAAGAGTTGTTACGATATTCAATGCTCTCGAGGTTTCAATGGGAGCTTTGGGATAAACGAAACTTATGTTAATAAACCATCGAATATATTATCCATCATGTCATTGAGGGTTATTAATTTGGTAAGTTTCATGAAAAACTTTGAGGTCAATGCAATTCTGAAGTACATCGAACATTGGAGATATTGAAGAGTAGGGACATTATATTAAAAAGTTCTGATATTCCAAGAGATTTGAGGTCATATTAATAAAATATTATGTAACCAATGTTTAATACAAGCCCCATCAGGAGTTGAATAATACATGAGGCATTAGAGTTTTAAAATAGAGTTTTAAAATATGGGAGGTGCTTTTGAAAATAGAGTTACAATAATTATTCTTTCCGATATCCTGGTGGAATGTGATGTATTGTACAAAGGGAGAGAGGAGGGAAACTTGGAGTGGGACCCTCTCTCCTAAGTGTAAACTACAACTACTTCCAATTTAAAAATATGACAAAATCAACTAAAGCCACTTGGAATAAATTATCAAGATTCCGAAAACATATAATTTTAATTATTCTACAATTTGGTTGTGGTAATTTTGTAGGATCATTAGTGAAAAATGAAATAATTAGTAAGAATTAACTAGGAATTAATATTTACAATCAACTACTAATTTATTTACAAAAATTAAAATAATATACATTTTGTACAATTTTTTAACCTAGGCAGTAAAAATTATCGACCTTCGGATGAACACCATTTCCAAATTGTGTAACCAAATGAGATGAAATGAATATTAATGGAAAGCTAGCAAAAATTTGAACTCGATGAAGCAATAAAAATAGAAATACGATGAAAATTAAAAATTGGCAAAATTGTAGAACACTTAACCAAAAGAAAATATGAACAAAAAATGATTTAGCCAAAAACCTATGGAAAGGGTCCCCATTATTTGAAATAAATACTTCAAAAATGGGGGGTTCAGTTTTCACTATAACAAAACCCAATGGAATAATATTAAACCCAAAGGATTTTTGTTATAAACCCTATGATAAATATTAAAAACCCTAAAATAAACATGGTTGACCACGACTAATTTTCATATTGAGACAATCCTTATCATAATGCGGCATTGGACCATACTTGACCATGAATTATTTTCATATCGAGACAATCCTTGTCACAATGGGGCACTGGACCATGGTTGAGCATGATTGTTTTTCATATTGAGAGAATTTTTCATATTGAGAGAATCTTTGTCACAATGTGACGTTGGACTATGGTTGACCATGATTGATTTTATAAAACATGGTTGACGATGGTTTACCATATTGATATTTTAAACACACACACATAATAGACCCAAGGGATTATAAACCCAAACGAATAATGTTAAACCCTAGGAATATGAACTCTTAGATTAATAATCCTGAGGGATTCATATTATAAAACCAAGGGAATAATAAATCCAAGAGAATGATATTCAACCCTAGGAATATGAACCCTTAGATTAATAAACCCAACAGATTGATATTATAAACCCAAGGGATTAATACTAAAACCTCAAGGGATTAATACTAAAACCTCAAGGGATTATGAATTCAACAGAAAAATATTAAACCTAAGGCATTAATATTATAAACCCAAGGTATATAAACCCTAAAATAAGCATGGTTGGCCATGGTTAATTTTCATATTGATACAATCATTATCACAATGCGGCATTGGACCATGGTGCACCATGTCTAGTCATGAATGATTTTCATATGAAGACAAGCTTTATTATAGTGCGTCATTGGACCATATTTGACCATGGTTTATTTTCATATTGAAATAATATTTGTCACAGTGTCCTTGGACCATCAGTGACCATTCTTGATCATTGTTGATCGTGATTGATTTTTATAAACCATGGTTGACATATTAATATAAGAGTTTATAATTTTAATCCTAGGTTTTATTAGTCACCTGAGTTTATTAGTCCTTAGGTTTTATAATATACATAACTTGGATTTATAATCTAACGGCTCATATTTTCATAGTTTAATATTTCATAAGGTTTAACCCCTTTCATTTTTTATATTAATCCCTTGGATTTTGAATTTATTCCCTTAGGTTTTTAATAATAATCTCTTAGGTTTAATATTAATCCTAGGGTTTAATGTTATCCCCTTGGGTTTTTAATATTAATCCCTTGGATTTCTAATATTAATCCCAAAGTTTATAAAATTAATATGTAGGTTTGATGTTTTTTTTAGAGTTTATTGATAGTATTATAACCCTCCCATGGGTTTATTGCTAACGCTCAATTGTTGAAAATAAGAATTAGTTATGTTTTCTTATTTTGAATTATAATATTAGTGAAATAGTCAAATAAAAGATAAATAAAGTAATTTTCCAAAGTATTATGTTTAATAAGATTAATTAAATTAATTAAAGTAGTAATTTTTAAAATTAAATTTCTTTATTTAGATTTTTATTAATAAAAATTAATATAAATTTTAAAATTGAAAAATAATATAATTTAATTGTAATTTAAAATTAAAATAATAAAAATATATTTTTAAGCATTATAAATAAATATATTTAATAATTTATTTATTTTTAAGAAAAAATTCAGTTAATTTTAATAAAATTATATATTTTATTAAAAATATAATTGTTAATGTTGTTGAATTCCTCTAACTAATCATAAAAATATCCTCTTATATTAATAAATCAATCCAAATTATCGAGAATCTCCTCTTGTGCACAAAACTACTATAAAAGTATGAAACCTATCTATGGAACAGTGTTTATGTTTAAACCAAAAAGCTTCCGCACAATATCACAATATAATCAATGAAACTATTCCCACACATTTTTTAAAATAGATTAAAAAAAATAAATTTGATCCACTTGCTAATATCTTTACTCAATGTCAATTTAATTGAGAAGATTCAATGTCTATTTAGTTGGGAAGTAATGGGAGTTTTGGAGTTAAGAACTACAAATTTATTTTTACTACTTTTAAAAAAATTATATATATTTCTTTAATGTCAATTTAGCTTTAAAAAATTGTTTACTTTTGTAAAAAAAATATATATTTAATTTTTTTTTAATCTAATTTCATCTATATAAATTTGATTTTTAAAATGACTATTATAAAAATTTATATATATAAAAAATTAAAAATATATAAATTTTAAAATTTAAATTATATATCATACAATTTTATATAAAAAAGAAATTAAAAACTCCCACACGAACCTCCCATTAGCAAAATCGTCTAGCAAAGAGAGCTCAACTATTTGATAAACCATGGGCGCTCGGAGAACAACCAAACGTTTAAGTGTGAAGGCACATATGCTTTCATTATTAGTATGTGATTGGTGGGTAATTTTTTTCATTCTATTAAAAATTTCTTGGGTCTCAAATTGGAGAAATTCTTGACAATTTTACTCTTCAACCCTGAATATTTATGCCTCTTCTCTCAAAAATAATGCGACATTATTCCGATCCTGAATCCTCTTTTACTACTGCAATGGGAAGAAAATATATGATCGGGAGCTATCATGCATTCAACAACACCTTAGTGCTTATGCATGGATTCTGAATCCGAGCAATGGTCTAACTAAATGTCACGTCCCCAATCCAAGCCTCAATTTTTTTTAATAAGAGCAAAAGAAAAATTATAGCTTAGAGGATTACAAAAATCTACATACCAACTTGATTCTAATATGCATTCACATCTATCTACATTATATGATTGAGCATTGTTCTTATTTATCAGGGAAAGCCGTTTAGTTTTCCTAAGATAAGTTATAGTTACAACAAACACATATCTTATAAGGTTTATCCTACCATGATGACTATTATTAGTGTTGGCAATTTCTTTTTTCTCCTTAATTTTCAACTTACCCCATGGTAATCTTATTAATTTTTCTTTTCCTTTAAAAGGAGATGACTATTGTTATTATGGTTGGCAATTATTTTTTCTCCTTCTTAATTCCGAACTTATCACATGGTCATTTTGTTAATTTTTCTTTTCCATTAAAAAGAATTTTCAATGGAATATCTCCTAAACATTCTTGCATGAGCCCTCACTCTAAACTCATATGCCCATGTGTATTGTTGTTAATAAAGGTGTCCCCCGGGGCCCTACTACAAGTCAACTCTAATTCGTTTTGTTGGGGTTCATCCATGGTGTTTGATGTATGGAGACTATGTGTATGTGATATTATTTTGTGCAACCACTTTTTAATTTCTGATAGTGTGTTTATTATACAAGGTGGTAACATTGAGTTATCAAAATATGTATGGATATGTTTATCACAAAATTTATGACATGAAAGCTCTCGAACCTTGGTACCATTCTTTAAGGTTTTCGAAGTGGCATATTTAATATAATTATTTATTGATCTATGATCTAAACCTAACATCTGTCCGTCAAGAAAGATCTACAGCTAATCTTGATTGACTTTTCGTTAGGATAACTTCCATAGGGTTCACCAACATTCTATGGGCATTTTCCTCTTTTCCAAAGTAATGATCTAGTATTGGTGGTTTAGGGTTTGATATAGTGAGATGGTGTTTTCAACTCTCGCAAAACACAACCTCTCCACCATACCATCATCTTTTTGCCAAGGTGACATTGGCTCCTTGCAAGCTTATTCACTAATTGTTTCTATTTTTATTTGTGATGAATTACTATGGTTAACTTCTTCCACGTGATTTTTTATCCTATCTAGTTAAGCAGGTATGAAGTAATTTTCTTTTTTAACTTTCTGCATTCCATCTATGTTGTAATGGGTATTCCATTTATGGTTTCTATTTTTTATTTATTTTGTCCTCAAGTCTCCTGGACGAGCTTAGCATAGACATGGTGAACACCCCTATTGACCAACTAAAAGGGAAAAACACTCCTCAATGGTAAGGTTTTGTCCCACATGAATTTTCTTTTTGAATTTATTTCTTTTGTTCTTCCATTTTTTCATGAATTAATAGTTCCATTCTTTGCTTGCTAGGTTACTCCGCCTAACACAAGTCTCAGGTTTTCTCATGGAGCAAGGTTAATGTAAGCTACTCTTATGGTTCTTGTTATGACTACGAACCCTTCCAAGTTCCAATTCACCATTCTTAGGTTATTCATTGATGTATTTTTGTCTCTAGGTACCCATTAACCCTGGCCCAACTGGTGTTAACTCCATGGAAGGAGGAGATGTTGACCATTGGTAGATGGACCTCTTTTGAAAAAGAACTAACCCCTCTTGGGGAAAGTTACCTTGGGGTTTTTAATTTTTAATATCAGATTTGTTGTATTGTTCTCTTTTTTCATTATGATTAGAAGAAGAAATGTTGGAATATGTAATTTCAACTTGTCTTAGTTGTGTCTTTCTAACTAAAGGGGTTTGTTCCTAACTATGTCCCTAGATTTTTGTGTGGTTGAGATGTTCTCTCAACCAATAGATTATGTGTCCAAGATGGTTTTCCTATCTTGAGACAATACTCCTGTACATATGTAATATCATATTTGATTAATCAATAGTAAAATAGTTTTCACTATCGGTTTCTTATCATGGTATCAGAGCCCTGAAGGCCTAGCCCCTCTTAGGCTTCCCTTGTCCTAGGCTGAGGGAAATGTGTTGAGGAAAGTAAGAGTGAGAATATATTTTTTTTAGCTTTTTTTATGTTTTTCCATCCTCCTTTTTCGAAGACATTGCAACAATGCTCAACATAGTGTGGAAAAATTATAGGATCTAGTCATAGGGCGTGGAGAGTACTCAAGCACCAAAGAGCATGGCACCTCCACATTATAGATTGGCGCTGCTAGGGATTGTGGTGATGGTCTAAGAAGGGCACACATTGAGAAAAACATTATTTGTAGTCTAGAGGATTCTTTTTCTGCCTAGCTTGTTCGAGCATGTGGAGACAGAGAAAATCATGGCCTGGTTCATTGAACATTTTGCTTGGTAGGTTGAATTCATTCCTTGGCACAAAGGAATATGTATCTCCGGAGATGCTTCAGGCAACATAACATAAATCTGTGATTCACTGGTGGGTGTTGGGGATTCTTCTTTACGAGATGCTCTAGAGCGCATCGTGGTTGAGTGTCGAGCTTGCAATATGGAGTTGAGGGCGAGTTGACGACGTCACTTGCTACGGTGTGAACCCTATAATATTATGCATATGGTTGACCGTGTATGTGGTTGACCAAGAGTCATTGTGAGTTCAATTGATTGATAGTAGGAAACATCGACTGAGCGATTTCTGTGTGGAGTAAAGCTGTGATATAGATCTGGAATGATTGCGCTCACAGGAGATGTATGGTGCCTTCGCGTTATTTTCTTTGTAGCCTGATCTTCTCGATATGTGCATCCAAGGTAACAACATCTAGGCGAGGTGATGAAATAGGGGAGTTCTATCTATTGTGCGGTACATGAGTAAGAGAAGTGATAGCGTTTTTCTCCACAAAAGATGATGGATTTGTTTCGAGTTGTGCCCGATTTGACCGATAATTGAATCTCTATCCATGGAGAATTTTTCGACCTTGCTTTCGATGGAATTAAGCGCCCAAAAAGATTGTGAAACCGCCAAAAAATTGTTAGTTTGTAGACCCGCTAACATTAATCTACCATTATCGGTGGAGATAATCCCTTTTCCATTGGGCTGAATCATTCCTCTACAACTGCGTCCTTGAAAAAAGATCAATGGTGCCTCCCTACGGTTCCTGCCTGCGTGAATCTTTAAACGTTCATACCAGTTTTCTTGAAGTGAGCTTGTGACTAGGCTTTGTGAACTAGATCGACCGATGGTGATTGTGGAGTGTTGTGCATTAAGCTCCTAGAATTATGGATCCCTTGTGTAACCATTTAAATTTTTGTGGACCATATTAAGGTGCCACTAAACCCACCTTCAATCATTGAGGAACATACACCCTCTGTTTCGATCCACTAAAGAGTTAGTGTGTGCAGCATCTGTATGTGAGAGTTGCCTCATGATTTGGACTTCCACTATGCTCCAAATTAGTTTATGCTTAGTAAAATGAATTGTTTTCTTGAATTATTTCTGGTTTTTGTAACTGAAACATGTTGAGTTTGATCAACTTAACATGTAAATACTATTTGTTAGAATTTATCAAATTAACAATTACAAATTAAAGTTGGAAAAGTTCAAGATGAAGACACCAATTTTGGATATGATTTTAGAAGAAGTTGATTGTGGCAGTGGATATTATTTCGTTGATGCAACAATAGACTGACAAAGAAGGTAAAATATTATATTGAAATAACAGAGACTCATAACATATGTCACATACATTAGTAAGTAAGTCTAGAATGTTTTGTAGTGGTCATTGTAAAGTATGTACCTGGTAACTCCAAAAGTTTGAGTTGTGTTGTAATCCTTGTAAAGCGTGTGTATCCCCATACAGTTTGTGGTAATCTAAAAACCACACTGTATTTGCAGAGTCGATTTGTGGTAATCCAGAAACCACATGTGAGAGTGAAGTGGACATGGATTCCTCTAGGCTTGGTTTACAGCTAGCCAAGAAAACCCTCGGCCTAGTTGAGTTGGGTCTTTGGTGAGCCTTAGTGGCTGGAGTTCCCTAGCGACAAGTTTGTATCCCAGAGTGGTTGGAGTGCCTTAGTGGCAGATTTGTGGCCCAGAGCGGCTCTGTTGAGACTTCGTGGCTGAGTTGAGCCTTGGTGGCTATGTTGAGCCTTGGTGGCTGAGTTGAGCCGTGATGTCTGAAAGCCCTTCGTGGCGTGGTTGAGGGTGATCCGATAAAACCCATAGCATGGTTAACGATAATCCAATAAAACCCATTATGATATTGGAGGGGGATTTATAGGTACAGGTACATGTGTGCAGTTATAATGGTTGATAGAACCATGTATGCGAAGGACATCCTATAAGACTGGCAGCTGCAGTGGTTAGTACCCATGCATTTCGGTGGATGGTTTATCCTTTATATGGACATCAACATATTATTTTGCTATGTTTGACCACAACTAGACTTTGCATATTGATATCGAGACAGGTACTTATTACGGGGGTGTGTTGGAATATGTAATTCCTACTTGTCTCAATTGTGTCTTTCTAACTAGAGGAGTATGTTCCTAACTATGTTCCTATATTTCTTTTTGGTTGAGATATTCTCTCAACCAACAGATTTTCTGTCCAAGATAGTTATCCTATCTTGAGACAATACTCATGTATATATGTAATATCATATTTGATTAATGAATGGTAAAATAGTTTGCACTATCAGTTTCTTATCAAGAAAGAGTTCTTTGTTTTGACCAAGATTGTATTTTGTAGATTTTACTATTCAAGCAGCTTCTAGGGTCACATAAACAATTGTTCATTTTATATGTAGTTTGTATGCTTCTCGTATGGAAGAATCAACGTCCAGTTCGATACTTTCTAGCAGTAGTTATTTCATGACTATTCACAATATAAGACACAATGTAAATTTTCTTTTCCTCCGATAAATATGTCCCCATATTCCCATGGATAAATTCTAATTAAATTATTATAGTTATGGTATTTATTGTTCATTGTTTGTCATTTGTACATGCATGTTCATGAATTTTTCTACAGGGATTCAATAACAATAGTATTTTCTAAAAGAACTCAGTGACAATATTTTTCCAAAAAAATTTGGAAAGTATTTGGTGTCTGAATTTTTGTTCTAATAATAAAAGAGTATGCTTTTCATGTGGCTCAACTAGTCAGAAAAGAAATTTTTAATTTTTATTTCTTGTAATATTACCTATTTTCTTCAGTAGCATGTACTATTCATATATTTATATATGATTGTGGAAACATATTTTCTTGTCAACAAAAGAAGACAATTTTTATTTTCTTTTAGAGTGTAGAAAAACTTTTCCAAGTTCCAATTATTCCTCTAGCTCATTGTCTTAATAATTCTACATTGCAATGAAGGGACTATGCCAAACTATTCACTACATGTGGATGGGAAGGATCTAACCCTCACACTAGTTTTATTTTAACAAAAGAAAAAACATTGTTATACCCAGTTTTCTCTCAACATCTAGTTTGACTAGAGGTAGCATTAACATTCTTAGCTCCTCCTAGACATCCTCATGCACTACACTGTGATCTTTTGTTAGTCGCTCTACATTAAAAATGGTTTTGTCTTTGGGAGCAGAAGGTTGAGACACCCATAACAACTCTACAAGCAACAAGATTTTCTACGTAAATATTACAGTTGGGGGTTATAAATCCCAGGCAAGGGCTAACCAGCCTGCCATAGGGCATTAAATGCCCTGGTACATGCATGTTGTATAACAATATAACACACTGCCTTTATTTTCAATTTATGTAGCCTCCAAGGCAGTGTGTTATATTGTTATACAGCATGCATGTACCAGGGCATTTAATGCCCTATGGCAGGTTGGTTAGCCCTTGCCTAAATCCCACCGCACAGACTACGGCCACCACAGTAGGTCTTTGGGCCTGCTGGAAAAAGTTTATCTCCATCGCATAGATTGATTTTTTAATCACCTCCACAAGCGTCCATGGTCTCAAGAAGAAGATTTTCTTCTCGTCGAACACATCCAAACCATAGAAAATTTTAGGGGCGAATGTTCGCCCTTTGGCGAAATTAAGGGGTTTTAAATTTTTAGTGGGCGAATATTTTGTATCATAGTACTTTTTTACAAATCACCTCAAATAGCCCACCTTTTATTAAGGGAGAGGGTAAAAAAGGTAAATGTAGCCCTTGAAATTAGGAGTTAGAACCTTCCATTCGCCCATTTTCAAGAATAGGTTTTATTTAAGTGAATCCATTCGCCCATTTTCAAGAATAGGTTTTATTTAAGTGAATCCTATGGGCCAAATACCATATTTATAAAAGAGGCATGATAAATTAATAAAAATATAAATAAATGAGAGGTATGGTAAATAAATAAAATATTTTTTATATTTACTCCATAAGTC
>APFE030222746.1:40229-55600 GCA_000404065.3 Pinus taeda
ACATATAAATTCATTTGTTTTGTAAAGTTCATCTATCATAACTAAAGTGTTTCCTATCCAGTGGTTTCAATACATATAAAAAAGACATTATACTTAATAAATTGTTATTAATATGATAAACTTAAAATCAAAATAAATTAATATAAATTAAATGGTAATAATTTTTTAAGAAAATCTTAAAACCATGGCTAAAAATTGTTGGAATTCTAAGGTTTTTCATAGAGGTGATATTTTTTCTTTAATATCATCTTCGGAATTTTAAGGATTTTCAGAGACATGATATTTTATCTTTAATACCATGCCTAAAAATCATTGGAATTTTAAAACTTTTTGGATTCGTGATATTTTATCTTTAATCATGTTTATTGTTGGAGTTTTAAAGTTTTTCATAGTCATGATAATTTATCTTAATTTCATTATTAAAAAATTATGAGAATTTACCCCGAAAAAAAAAAAGTCGTTATTCCAACATCAACACTTTTTGATTTCAGGGTGTTTTTTACCCAAAAAGAAATTGACTTTTACTTCCAATTTTTAAAAAGATTGAAAATTTACCCAAGAAAACTTATTCAACCATCAACACTTTTCGTTTTGCTATTTTTTAGCTTTTTTGTTACTATAATTCTTGTTTGATCATTCACTTTTTCATTAACAATCCGTCACTAACGAAATGATCCATTACCCCCTAATAAAACAATCCATTACCTATCTAAAACGACCATCCATCAAACATAATGCACATGATGAATTAATTAAATAAAATATAATGCTCCTAGATGATGTGGGTGGGTGAAATCGCCACGGTAGAGAAGTCTCTTTGAACGAAAAATCTTCCACTTAGATGAAATCCTACGGTAGAGAAGTCTCTTGAACGAAAAATCTTCCACTTAGATGAAATCCTGTCCGTTTATTTTAAAGGAAAATAAAAATCAACCACGCCACATCCACCGTGACTTGAAATAAGATCTCCTCCAACGAATAAAACCTTATTAAGATACTTAAAATTTGAATATTAATTATAAACATAACATTATTAGTTATAAAGATGGTTTCCACGGTTTTAATGAATATAAGAACATTTCAATCAATGTTTCCTTATTATATGTGTTATACTATATAATTTTGATAAGAGACTTGTACTCGTACTTCCTTAAACGCATGGTCTACATGATCCTGAATATTTTTAGATGATAGGATTAACTTTATTGGAAATTTGGTTCAGGGTATCCGCGGAGGCTCTCATTTTGTGAGGCTCATTCAACAAGATTTAGTGTGGGAGAAGTGGCCAACCGAGAACCAGTCGCTTACCATAGATATATTATATAACGGGAGGGTGAGTTTTATTACCATCATGTCTTCCCTTGCCTTGCGGCCTTCCAATTTACAACTCACTAAACGCCACAAGCCTCTAATACGTCATAAGAATTTCCCCGGATTTTCCCTACCTATTCCTTATATGGCAATCAGCCACATAATCTGTTTGTTTCAAATCAAAATTGATATCTAATAAGATACCTACGTTACGATATCAACACGGTCTGCATGCATAAAAACTATAGAACGTGAATGGTTTCATGTAAAAAAGAAAATGTTTAAACCCCAAATTTGAAATCTACAGATTTAGGTTATCCGTCTTAAAATTTAATAGTTAATTGTAAATATGTAAGTTAAATGGTTGATTTTTCATAAACAATCCCCTCCTTAGGTAAGTAAATATGGCTTCTCCGTATCATAAAAGGCAAAGGTTTTATTCAAATATTATAGATAAATATTTTATGTTTATGAACAAATTTGAAATTCCAATTCCAAAGCTGTATTGTACCGTCTAAGTTGAAAACTCAATTACTAAAAAATAAATACATTTCCTGAGCACTTATCACAGATTCATACAACATATAATAATATATTAATTTGGACCGTGGTTAATAAGATCAATGAGTTGCTTTATTTTATAAAGGACGACAACAACTTCCAGAAATTCCACGGGCACAATAGCTATATAGATTTTCTTTTATAAATTTGGATTTTGTTTTTGACACTGTCGATCGAATGATGAGATGCAGAGGTTTCCGATTTTTTCCGAGAAAATTACATAAAGCTTGGAAAACTATGTTAGAGCGTCCTTTCCAATGCAGTATTGCAGGTGAAATGTGAAATAGTTTTTATTTCTCATATATATATTTAACTATAATTTTATTTTTATGGCCAATATATAAAAAATTGTTGAAATAGTAGATCATTCAAATTTATAACTTGAGTTAATTGTAGTAAAAGTCATAAATTGTATTTCTTGCTTTCCAAAATTATGTAGTTTGAATGCAAAGTAACTAATAATGTTGAATAGAATAATAAGAATGTAATCAATTATAAATAGTTAAGTAAATTTCAGTGGTAGTTTTTCTTATTACTCTATTTGAAGTAGAAGTAAGGAAAATGTTGAATGATGAAAAATGAGAAGAACAATAATGTAATCAATTACAAATAGTTTACAGTTTCAAGAAGCAAACATTTTATTTAAATGAATATTTCATTTAAAATGAAAATTCATGTATTTTGCTTACGGTTGAATTACTATAACACAAAATCAATGCCATTATTCATCTAATTGCCATTATTAATCTAATTAATTTGAAATTAATATACATCAAACATCTACTTACATCAAATTACAAAACAACATCTACACTAAAATCAATGCATCTAGTGCAAGCAATCAAATAGGATTAGAAATCAATATCGACACTGAAATAAATACATCTATTGTAAGCAATCGCAAAGGATTAGAAATCAACAACTACATTGAAATGAATGTATCCAACACAATCAATCAAATAGGACCATGAATCAACATCTACACTGAAATCAATGCATCTATTCGAGTAAAAAACCAAAATACTAATTGCTTTCTAAATCCAACCTCTTTTATCATATGTAAAATCCTCACTCCATCTTTCTCTATGGTTAATAATGTTCAATATTATATAATAATATATAATGTATTTATTTTTCTTTGGGTGTCTCTTTCTTCTTCCCTCTTTCTCTCCCATTCATCTTTGTCTCTATCTCCCTCTCTCTCTCCCCTATCTCTCTTTCATTGTCTTTCTTCCTCCCTCCATCTCTATGTATCTATTTTCTTCCCTTTCTCTACCCCTACCATCTATATTTATATCTCCCTTCATATCCCCTTCGTTTTCTCTCTATTTCAACCCCCAAAAACACACACACTCTCTCTCCATACATTTCTCTTTCCCATCTCCCCCTCTCCATATCTCTATTCTTCCTTCTCTCTACCTTCCATCAATATCTCTATCTCCCTTCAACTCTCCTTCTTTGTCTATCTATCTCACCCCCTAAACATACACACTTTCTCTCTCCATATCTACATGTCTCTTACTCTCTCTCCATATATATCTATCTCTCCCTCCCAACCTCTTCCTCGCCTCTCTCTCTTCCTCTTCTCTCACTCTCTCTCCTTCTCTCTCTCTCTCTTCCCTCCTGCTCTCCTCTCCCTATCTCTCCATCTCTCCCTTGTCACCCTCTCTCTCTATACACCTCTCTCTCTTTACTTTTTTCTTTTTCCCCTCATTTTCCCTCCTCTCCTTTTCTATCTCTTCCCTCCTTCTCTCCCCTCTAGCTTACTCTCTCTCAATCGCTCCCTTATCACTCCCCCTCTCTCTCCCCACCTCGATCTGTCTATGTCTTTGTTGTTCCCTCTCTCTTTCTCCCACTCCAACTCCATCTCTCTCTCCCTCCCTCTCTCCTTATCTCTCTTAAGTCCCATCTCTCTTCCTTCCGCTCTCTCCCTTTCTCTCCCACCTCACTTTGTCTCCCTCCCCCCTCTCTCTCTCTTTACCTTCTAAATATATCGCTATCTCCATCCATTTCTCCTTCTTTCTCTCCCCCTCTCCCTCCTCCATCTCTATGTCTCCCTCTCTTTCTTCCCCTCATCCCCCTCTTTCTCTCCTCTCCTTCTCTATGTCTTCTCTCCTTTCCTCTCTCCTTCATTATCTCTCCATCTCTCCCTTGTCACTCCCTCTTTATCTACCTATATATATATCATGTCTTTGTTCTTCCCTTGCTCTCTATCCCCCTCCAACTCCATCTCTCTCTCCCTCCCTCTCTTCTTCTCTCCCTCCCTCCTCTCTCTCTCTCCATCTTTGTCACTATCTCCCTCCCTTTCTCCTTATCTCTCCCGCTCCCCCTCTCTCTTTTTCCATCTCTCTCCCCCCTCCATCCATGTGATCGATAATTGACACTCTATGTAATCAATCATATATGTAAAGTCTAATATATTTTACATCTTAATTTTTTTATTGTGAAATGAATTATTATTTTTGGGCATGTAGTATTGATAAGTCGTGGTATTAATAAGCCATCGTGTGGTAGTAGCCCATGGAATTGTAAGAAACCTTGTTTACAAGTTAATAATATCCATGGTAAAGTGGGTGTGAATATCCATGGTTAAATTTTTTTTGTATTGTAAGTTTAAGTATTAAGTTTTTATGTGCTTATTAATTAAATTTAAATATGGCTATGGAATCATTATTTCATAACTATTAGTTTAGAAATCACTAATGAAAATTATAATGCTTAACTTTGAAAAATAAATATTTTTTTTTCAATATTATTAAAAAAACTAATTTTCAAACATTTAATTGGATCATAACTTGAAATTTTTTTTGTAGCCTTCGCTGAAAATAAAGACACATGGATAAATGGCTCACATATTTTATGTCATAATTTATGGATATGGTTGCTTTATTCATGCATGCTTTTTTAGATATTTGTTGAGTGGATTTTTTATTCTTAAGATTTGCAAGAAAACCATAATTTAAGCAAGTCTTCACATACAAATTGGATAGGAATAAGATGTAAATAAATATACTTACTAAGAGTTACTTCCCACCATTATTTATGTTTTCCTCAACACTTATGTATGAGTAAAATTGTAAATGTTTAGACTTACTGGTAGTCACTCCTAGTAAATTGTAAATTTATTAGTCACTCCTAGTAAATTGTAAATTTATGCAAGTTCGGCAAGCAATTTACTTATCCATTTCACATCTCAATTTTCTTGCCAAAGAAAGACTATCAGATGATTTTTCTATCAACCACTATTAAATTAGCATTCACTAATATAAGATGATTATTTATGCATTTTTTCCGAGAGCATAATTTCTTACTTGAGTTGCAAGAAGTAAGCTTCCGTGTAGAATAAAATTACAATATAAAAAATTATTTATTTTAAAATTTATTATTGATTAATGTAATATTTAAATGTTTACACTCATTTATTGACGGTGCAAAATCTCCCCTATACTAAAATCTATTTTAATTTTAACCAGTTATTATTTTTTTTATTTTAGCTGTGACGTAAGAGTATCAACTCCATATTTTTCCAAGACCAGAGGGGTCACAACATTCTCTACCGGCCCAAGAATTTCTCTCGTGGGTATATTGTGTAAATAAGAAAAAAATTAGTTTGAAAATTAGTCATATGTCTCTTTGTAATTATGTTGAGGTGTTAGGTTGTTTTAGAGACTCACCAAGTAGAACTTTGTTAATGTAATAGGTGTAAGACTAGAAATTTGGGAGTTTTAGGCTTTAGACAGATGTCCCATTTTAATGTTTCTATTGAGATATTTTCAAGCTAGTATTTGTATATGTAAGCATGAGTGCAAATATGTAGGCAAGGTTTCTCGGGAATTAGAGGATTAATGAATTTAGAGAGGAAGAATCTCCCACGTGAAAGAATCTAGAAGCCTGCAAAACAATTATCCAGTGTTTCAAATGGACACTATCAAAATGGTGGGAAAAAGAATCCTCTCCTGCTTTAATAAAACATATGGAAGAACAGCTTCTCAATGATGAGCAAGGAAATATAATTCATAATTCAGATGGGATAGTATAGAACAACATGATTGGAGCTTTGACCTCCATGATTGTTGAGCACTAGTGTGGCTCTGAGGTAGAAATAACCTATAAGCATTAGATTATTTTAATGAATCTCAAGTGCAATAAAATATCACAGTATGAAGACTTCCATCGAGATTGGATGCAGAGAATCTATGAAGTCAAAGACTCAAAGAATTTGTTATGGAAGCAAGTTTATCTTGCAGCACTTCCTTCTAAGTTCGTTGACTATCTCAGAATGCAAGAATTTTTTCAAATGCCTTTTGAGTCTTACACATGGGGACAAATATATTCAATTATTACTAAAGCTCTGGTTGGTCTTTGCACAAGCTCGAAAGTTAATAAGTCTCTAGAAAAATTGTCCAAATTCCCCGATAGCAAATCATTGTGTAGCAAGTATGGGTTATCTCTTGATGATCCATTAGTAAAATGGAGAAAAATCAAGAAACAAGTCAAGAAAGAAAAGAATTTATCAACTAGAAAAGACTTTAAGAAAGGTCGATCTTTTCGACAACACAAAAGAAAGGGATATTACAAATATGTTCCTAAGACACATTATTATAAACCATCTAATATTCACCTGCATAGTGCCAAGCAAGAAAAATAGAATAAATTGACATGTTGGTTAGGAGGCAAAAATGGACATATTGCAAATAACTGTCCAATAGGTGAAGAATCAAAAAGAAATCGAGGCAGCAAATCTCAGCCTCAAAATAAAAAATTAAAAACTCCAAAAATAGAGGCTCAATATCTTTGCATGAGGTGTGGGTCTAGAAATCATAAAATTGATCATTGCCTCAATGTGGTGATCAAAGAACTCCCCTAAATTCAGCAGCAATAGTTGCTTAACTCATCTGTTGAAAGTTCTAGCTCTGTATATAGTTCAGGAGAAGAAGTTGAAGAATTAAATTTTTATGCAAATGCTTGTGATTGTTTAGATTCTGAAAATTGTAAATATATTTTCTCTTATGAATCTAAAATTTCTAATGAATCTTTTGATGAAGATATACAGCCACATAAATACAGAAGAAGATGAGATAAAAATCTTGTCCCAAATAAGAGATATGGAAGAAGGAGAAATGAAGAATCACCATATGGAAGCCATCATGACCAAATGAAATCTTCCAACAGAATTTCTTCAAATAAGCCACTCTTCGTTGATGCCTCTTATGAAAAGAATGCAAAATCATTCCAAAGACATCAACAACAGGATAAGGTTCGTGCGCTTACCTTGGGGGACGTAAGTCATGAAATTCACAATCTCAAATCTGAAATTTATATTCTTAAATCTTAGATTGTGAGATTAGAAAAAGGCAAATCCATTGATGAAGTAGATCGTATAGAAGAATATGATACAGAAGAATTTTACAAGCCGAATGTACAGATTTATGAAGGAAGAAAAGATACTGCTTCAGTTTTTCAGGAAATGAGGATACTCGCTATCGAATACCAACAACATCATGTAGAAATAAATATTTGTATATAAGGACAGATGTTCAAATTGAATGCTCTTATTGATTCTGGAGCAGACGTAAATATTCTAAATACAAAAGTGATCCCTGCTAAATATTGGATGACAACAGAAAGAAAAATTATTGGCTTGGGAAGTAAAACATTGAAGTATGAAATTCCCAAGGCATCTATCTGCTTTGATAATCACTGCATAAAATTAAAATTTGCAGCTACTGACATCCCTGTTGATTGTATTTTAGGTAACATATTTTTTCCTACTGTTGAACCACATGGTTCATTTAGAAAAAAAAAGAATAAAGGTGGATATTTTATTACTCTTCCTGCCTCCTCTAATGGCCCAAGAAAAATTAAATTACCATATGTCTTAGCCCCATGAGTCTTGACAATGGTTCAGAATATGGAAGAGCTAAAGAACGTTGAATCAAAGCTAACAGATCTAAAAGATATGAAATCCACCTTTCATATCTCACAACAACTAAGCTTACCAACAACACAAAAGAAAGTTTCAAAATTAAAGGCACAAATAGAGAAAGAATGTTGTGCAGAAGATCCAAATGCTTTTTGGCACATAAAGCAATATTGTGTTGAATTGCCCTATAAAACAAAATATATAGGTAAGCCATGTAAAAGTAAGGCAATTCTGATGAAGGAATATCATGAGCTCTGTGAAAAAGAAATCGAGAATTTGTTGAGTAAGAAATTGATTAGAGAATCAGAGAGCCCATGGAATTGTTATGGGTTCTATGTAAATAAAAGAGAAGAACAAATCAGAGGCATCCCAGGGCTAGTCATCAATTATAAGCCTTTGACCTCAGTACTAGCAGATAATACATATCTGATTCCCCACAAAGGAGATCTGATAAGCAGAATAGCAGGAGCCAAAATATTTTCCAAGTTCGATATGAAATCAGGATTTTGGCAAGTTGCTATATTAGAGAAGGATAAATTCAAAACATCTTTCAGTGTCCCAGCCGGACATTATGAATGGAATGTAATACCTTTCAGCCTAAAGAATGCACCATCCAAGTTCTAGAAGGCGATGGACTGTATATTCAAACCCGTCTTTGATTGGTTGATTGTGTATATAGATGATATACTTATTTTTTCAAAAAATTTGCAAAACCATTTTAAACATATACAGACCTTTGTAAATAAAATAAAAAGGAATGGTCTTGTATTAAGAAAAAATAAAATTAAAGTCTTTCAGACTTCCATTAAATTTCTTGGCCATACTATATTCAATGGCCAAATCTCCTTGCAAAAACATGCTCTGGAATTTTCTAACGAATTTCCAGACATCATTACAGACAAGACGTAGCTACAAAGATTTCTTGGTTGTTTAAATTATGTAAGTAATTTCTATCAAGTCTGCGTTAAGGATAGAAGCTTATTAAATTAGAGGCTACACAAAAATCCTGAACCTTGGACTCCACTCCATACTAGAGCAGTTCAAAAGATTAAAGCCAAGGTCAGAGACCTTCCCAAGCTATATATATATCTGATGATGCAGCTTATAAGATTGTAGAATTCGATGCCAGCAACATCGGATGGGGGGGTATATTAAAACAGAAAAAAGATAATGAAGAATAGGTTATCCAGTTTGCTTCAGGAACATGAGACCCCACTGAGAAAAGATATTCTACTATAGAAAAAGAGGTGAAAGCAGCATGCAATAGCATCAACAAATTTGAGATCCATCTGGTCAATAAACCATTTCTTCTCAGGACAGATGCGTCTACCCTTAAGAAGGTGGTTAATAAAGATATCAAGAAACCTAAGAAGCCAAATTCACTAGATGGCAAGCCCTTTTTGCAAATTTTGATTTTGAAGTAGAACACATCAAAGGAGAAGAGAACTGTCTACCTAATTTTCTCAATCGAGAATATATACAAACCCAGTCACAACAACAAGAACATGTTTTTGTTATTGTTACTGAATGGGACCCAAATAATCAACAAGGAGTTCTCAAAACCATCAGAGAAGGCCAAAGCTGGGAAGAATACAAGGAGAACTGGAAGCCAACCTGGCAACTAAGACAAACAAAAGTCTTAGATGCGCATCTACATCCACATACAGATATTTTACATCTAGTTCCTAAAAGAAGAGTATTTCCCAAAGGAAATCGTTGGATCCATGATATGGTGTATACTAGCAGTATGGCTGCAGCTCATCAAGCAGAAGAGGCATTACTTAATAATTTCCATGACATTGCAATGATTCGGTCTGAAGGAGGAAGACAAAGAAATATTTACCATAGGTATTTAGTCATCAACAAAACCATAAACACAGATTGGACAATCACTAGAAATTCTCCTATCTTATGGCCACAAAATAATCCTTTTCTTATTTTTCTTGACACTCTTTTTAATTTTGTAGGTTACAAAAAATTATGGTGGGATCTCCTAAATGTTGATGGAAAGAATGAAATCCATTATACAAAATTAAAATTTGGATCAATTAGGAGCATGCAAAGAAATCAATTTTTAGGATGGTTAGGTGACTGGTGGAGAGATTTTGGAGTAAATTGCACTACTATAGATCCAATCTTTTATGAAAGTTGTTTTCAGATGACATGTGACAGATGCTACCACAAAAATGTTGTTGAATGTTTTCATATTCCTTGTACCACAGTAAGTGATCTGCTAAATTATCTAGATCACCATATACTACAACAATTTATGGCTAGGCATGACGAATGGCTAGTCATGACTAAAATAAAGCATCAATATGTACTGAATAAACCTATGATAATTTGGCGGATCTATACAAAGGCATGGGACGGCCTCATTTATCCCAGAAGTAGGTTCCTTGGAATCACAACTCTTGGTGAATCATCCCACAGTGCTAGTCCTTCTTCATAAAAAGGTTTTCGTGGGTTTATCCAGAAAGCTCCATTGTGTAACTATGTTGTCCAGTCATGAGAACTATTCATGGCCAGTTCCCTCGTGGGCCTTAACTGGTTAAAAGGAATCCACATTGTAGATAATATGCTTTCCGTAGGATCAATTGTAATCATGTAATAGGAAGAAGATTCTTTAGTCACGAGACTCTTAGCACTTCTCCGACTTTTGGTGGATATTGAACCACATCTTCGTGATTGATAGAATCTTTCGTACTCAACTTGTTGGTCGGATGGTCAGATGTTTGTCCCCTCTTCTTCCTATAAAACAAAGAGAGACAAACTCATTCAGGGCATCGAGAGTTAGAGTTATTGTGTCTTTTGAATTTTGGAGTCGAGAGCTTCTCCTGCTCTGTAACTAAAGACATTCAGTCTGATCTTCTTGAATCACGAGAAGAACTCAAGTCTCTAGGTGACCTGAGAAGCCTGCGCATCAGTGTGAGAGCACTGGTGAGAACCTAAAGTGGCTAGATCGTTAGTGTGTCTGTCTATATGTGTGTTTTGAGTATATGTTCAAAGACAGAGTCTGTGTAATCGCTAGGTAGCCTCCAATAAGCTATCTTAGTATTGAGTAGAAACAGTCTGCTAAATGTGAACACAGTCCATCTCTGGATTGAACAGAGTGTAAATCAAGTGTAATCAATATCTGTAAATTCAATAAAAGAGTCTTCATGTATATATTTTATGGTTAATGAATGAACACGAGTTTTAAATCTCTTTGTGTATCTGAACATGATTCCTTTGCATAGGCTCTTTGTATATTTAATTTTTCTAATTTGGAACTTGGTGGAAGGACCACCAAATTGTTTCGATGTTTTGTATTGTTGATGAGGTTTCAAATGAAGTGGTTTTGGTTGTAATTATGTATTGTCATTCAATCCTCTTGCAAAATATAAGGAAATCTATAATTTTTGCAAAGTATTTGAAAATCATAGTTCGCATACGTTGAATGGTAACTCTATGAATGTTGAACAAAGTTTAGTCATAATACTCTACCATCCCAAGTGTATTTTTTGTTCACTCTAATTGAGGTGTAATGGACACACAATTATTCTCCGAGGAATGGACATAGGTGAGGAGCGGTGTTTTGTTGTGATAGTTACTCAATGCATTTGTAATTGAATCAAACAGGGTCGCACAATACTCTTAAAACAAGGACGTTGTTAGTCAAGTTATGAATAGGGCAGTGGATTTCGGTAAGGCTGAATGTGGCAAGATGTGGTTTTCATTATATCCAAAGAAGAGAAATCTTAGAAATTGGTTTGAAAACAACATGTTGGAAGGCATGTAGTTTGTTGGTTTGACGTAAGGTGAAATAAGTTGGGATCTCGCCCATGGCATTGATTTTCTTCACACAGCATACCACTTACCCCCAACACATTGTGCCTAAGCCGAACCAAATCGACAAAAATCGATCCAACTTCTGTTGGTTGTTAGGTCCCTATAATACTAGTGATTACCTCATTAGTATTATAGGTGTATCCCTTATTAACATTGTTGTGCCACTATTCTCCCCATATTTTTATTACTGTGCCCCATAGAATCCCTCTATTGTTATTTTTCTGCCTTTATATTATTATTGTTACGTCGGCTCGGTTATATTATGACTCCTTAGACTCCTATATATAGAAAGGAGGTTTTGTCATTTAAATCATCAAAGAATCATTCATTTGTGTAATGTAAAGGAGGTTGCCCTCTCGAGGAGGCTAAATTCTAAGGCATTGATCTATCTTTTCTATCTTTTGTGAGCTGGTTTCATAACATTTGGTATCAGAGCTTTAGATTCTAGGGTTTCACTGCTCCAAATAGGTCATCGTGGCATTTTCGCTATAACTTTTTTTCTGTGATGTTTCAAAAGCGAAAAAAAACCCATTTGAGATGAAATTTCACTGAACCTCGGGTCCAAATTTTAGAGCTTTTCGTGCTATATTTGCAGAGATATGATGTGAGGAAGTTGGTCTTCTTGCAGACTCCTAAATTACATTCCAAACAGGTCACCTAGGGAAAATCGTCATAACTCTCACTCTGAGCATCAGATTGAAGTTTCATAAGAAGGTACAGAAAGAGGACAGACTATAGTTTCTTGTATATGGTTTCAGAGCCAAAGTTCAAAACAAGGACACATGGCACATCGTACAAGTTCGCTCTTATGAACTAGTCTATAATATGGTCACTATGGGAGGTTTGGCATAAATCTTCCTTGGAGAATCCAATTGGGATCAGACTAGTGGCATTGGAAAGAGGACACAGAGGGATACCATAGGTCACAATTTCAGAATTGGATGATTCGAAATTACAAAGATACATCAGAGGAAATATCAAGCTCCTACAAAGAGGTGTGTAGATTTTTTTAAATTTTTGCTTAAGCTTGGTTTCAAAAATATTCTTGAAGGAATTCAAAGGGCATAGTAGAGCATTATTATTGGTAACTGATTCCCCGAGGAAGGAAAATGAAAACACCTAGTAAGCAGCCTGAAAGCTCTATCATGACTCATGAAGAAGAGGAAGAAATGCTACATGATATATCAAAATTACAAGACCAAGTGCAACAAATTTCACTCTCACAAAAGCTAACATAAGCGAAGATAAATGGTGTGGAATCTAAGATAAAGGGCGTGGAAGCTAAGATTGATGATTTGAAGATAGATTTGAAGACAAATTTGACATATTTTCTACAAGAAATACTTAATAATGGTGAAAGGGTAGTCAAGGAAACTCATGATGCGAACAAAAGAAATGTTAATCATGATTTCATAGACTCTAATGTTGGATCAAAGACCCACCATATTCCAAAAATCTACATGAGGAAGTTTGATGGCAAGGATCCCGCAACAGGGATATTAGAGATGGAGCAATTTTTCAATCTCAATAATGTGCAAAACACACAAAAGGTACGTATTGAAACTTTATATTTGGAACCAAATCAGTTTGTATGGTATCAATGGCTTTTCTCTCGTAAACAAATTATCACTTGGGCAATTTTTACGGAAAAATTGACAGCACATTATGAGGATACAAAAAGCAACACTTTTTTTAGCCAATTGATAAGTCTCAAACAAAAAGGTTCAATAATGGAGCACATTGAGGAGTTCCAAAAATTGAACATAAGGGTAAAAACTATTCCCGAGGACCATAGGATTGATGTGTTCAAAGGGACTTTAAACGATAATATCCAACATGATCTTCGCCTTTGGGAACCTGATTCATTAGAGAAGGCATTCAGGTTAGCAAGAAAAATGGAAAGCAAAATTATGGCAACCACGAAGCATACCACTCACAACTATAAAGATGGAAGTGTTGTTGCCGCTAGTCTTCCACAACCTATAAGGTTGACACCACAACAATTGGAAGAAAAAAGAGCAAAAGGGCTTTGTTATAGTTGTGATAGCAAATACACTAAAGGTCATAAGTGTGCTGAGAAGAAATTATTCTACATAGATTGTGAAGAGGAAGAAGAAAAGGAGAAAGAAAGGTCAAAAGAAGAGAATATACTCCAAGAACAAAGCCTAGATAAAGAAGAAAAGAATCCGACCATATCTTGTAATGCATTGGCTGGAATTACCACTCCTCAAACCATCAAGGTAGAAGGACAAATCAAGAAGAAAAAGGTAATAGTGTTGATTGATTTAGGAAGTACCCACAATTTTATTCATTGTAAGGTAGCAAAATAATTGAATTGCTTCCTATATCCAACACCAGTGTCAAGTGATGGTTGCAAATGGAGGAATAATAAATTGCTCTGGAAAGTGCCATAATATCAAGCTATCCATGATCGAATATGTATTGACTAGCCCAATGCTTTCCATTCCAATGGGAGGTGTTGATGTTTTACTAGGAGCCCAATGGCTACAATCCTTGGGTACAATAGCTTTTAATTTTCAAGAATTTTTCTTGAAATTTTCTGTGGAAGGAAATGAAGTTGAATTAAGGGGTATTGTAGGGAAACCAGGAAAGATAATCATCTATAACGGTGTACCGTAAAAAGACTTACACAGAGCAGTATCTGCACGCTGATTCCCATCATTTCCCTGCTCAGAAGATGGGTGTTCTCAACACCTTGGCTACGCGTGCCCTCAGGATTTCGGATAAAGAAAACCTGGATAGGGAGAGAAACCACCTCCTCGATGTCTTTGTGGAGAACGGATATAGCAGGCACCTTGGTCAAAAGGCTTTCCTTACTGCCTCCAAAAATGCTTTTAGTAAAAAAGAGCCTAAGGAGCGCCATCCAGGTGTCCATATTCCATATATCCAAGGGACCACGGATCGGATTGCTCGGATCCTTAGGAGGTTTGATATCCCCTCAACCTTCAGGCCTCTCAGAACCATTCGTAACTCCCTGAGGTCAGTAAAGGATCCGGTCAACCCCAAAGACATGAAAGGGGTCTATTTGATTCCGTGCTCTTGTGGGACCCCGTATATAGGGGAAACAGGGCGCTCCATCCAGCAGAGAATTGGCGAGCATGCAGCGGACCTGAGGCATGGTAGAATAAAGTCCTCAGCTCTAGCAGAGCATGTGGACAAAACTAAGCATCATGTCTGCATAGAAGAGGCCAAAGTCATTGCCAGGGTAGATTGGTTTCATCATCGCAAGTTAAGGGAAGCTATCGAAATTGAGTGAAGACCCATCAATCTCAACAGAGATGATGGGTGGAAGGTTAGTAGAAATTGGATCCCTGCGTTGTCGTCTTAAGTTTTCTTCCTCCCCTCTGTTCTTCCTGGTTCTTTGTGAGTCTGGTTTTCGCTTATCGTTGGCAGCGGTGTTCCTCATAGGATTATCCTACTCCGGTGCAGTATCCCTTTTTTGTATGTAGATTCTATGAAAATTAAGCTAAATTTTTCAGAAATTATTCCTTACTTTATTAAAAACAATATTAAAACAATCGGCAATGCAATTAATAGTCTTTTATAACTTTTATATTAATAGGAAATATATCCCTCATCATGAAAAGTTTAAATTCATAAGCTTTTAGTTCCCGTAATATTCATTGTCCCTCAGTTAAAATTATATTAATTATTAGTATAACCATAACATAGTATTGGTATTTAGGTTTTTAGAGACTAATTTTAATACATTAATTAATTAATA
>APFE030222778.1:0-16699 GCA_000404065.3 Pinus taeda
ACTGGTTTCGGGGTGCAACTATTTGGAAGTTGACCCCTCTCATATTATTGGTGTTGATGTGTTTATTATTTATGCAAAATGTGATTTGGATATAAGTTAACAAATATAATTAGGAATTATATTGATGTTAATTATATGCTTAAAATAAAGAATTGGTTTATGAAGTTCACGGACATAACCTTAAGTTGACAAAGGTAGATTGAAGTGGACGTGTATAGAGGCGTAGTCCACTTTGCCCGAAACCCGGCAAAGGTGGTGCCGCACCCCTTATAACGCAAAAAAAAAAGTATAAGGGCGTGACAAGCTGCGACGCGTCCAGTGTACGAACTCAAAACCACTTTCCCCGAAAGCTAAAGGTCGTTTGTTTTGTGTGAGGTTGGTGAGCGAATTGCGTACGATCAGGTCAACGGACAATCATCTTCAACAACCTGCCTGAACTTTATTTTTACTTTTACGGCACGTTTTAATTAATGCATTTAATGAATTGGTCATACGCCTAGGTGGACTATTAAATTTTAATGTTACGGCATGTATGGGGTAAATTAAAATAGGCATGGGCATAAGCGATTGTCTTAAATTTTAATGTTTTTTTTATTATTCACGGGGGTGGCGTAAGTTTGTTTTTTACGAAACAAATAAATACAATTCTTTGTAGTTGACCTTTTTTTTCAACAATTGAAAAATAGAATGCACAGCAGTGCAGGAAAAGGCCGAGAGGTGAAAGAAGAAAACCAGGGGAAGTATGTAAAACCATGAATTGTTTCACAGCAGTGAAAAGGTAAATGTGTAAATCCCTGTAATTTTTGTTTTCACACAGCAGTGAATGTAAATGAAATTTTTACAACACAATGGTGTACAATTTTTAAAAGGAGAACAGAGTATATCTTTTAATGTTGGTGAATCCCTCTGACCAAAGAGATGAATATGTTCCTAGTAATTTTTTTTTTAATCAATAGAATCTTTTATGGTGGTTGAATACTCTGTTTGTGTAATTTCTTTTAAAGCTTCCCTTGCCAAAGAACCCTGGAGTAAAGGAAACAGAGCCATTGCTCTGTATTTCAGCAATGTGCTGTTGTTTGAGATTTTAACAAAAATCCCCAAACAGAAATTTCTTTGTGATAATCGGATAAAACTTCTCCCTAAATATTCAAAGAGAATATTATACAAATTATTTAGATTATTCTAGACAGTTTCAGTCCAGCAAAGATTCGATTTTTAAAAATGGAATGTCGTGATGTTAGAACAAGTTAACTGTTAGCACTGGGAAAGCACAAATGCAATTTCATCTAATGAACGAATGTGTGGAGAACTGTAACATGGAATATAAACAAAATCTGCTTAGTATGTAAAATTAGTGGAGTGGGCAATTAGAAATTTAAGAGAGAAATCCAATTTTGGTTTAGCTCCTTAGTGAAGAATATTATGGTAACCAGGTAAAGTGAGAAAAACCTTTGAATATTATGCAAATTGTTGTAACAGCCACAAGGCATGGCATAAAAAATATGTGCATGATTTAAAAGGTGGCCATTTGTAGCAACTGAATATTTATCTGCAAACATTGTTGTGTTTCGCGGTGAATCAAAACAAAGTATCGGTGGAGTCTCGGCATGGCATCAAATAATCAAGCGGAGTAGTTTGCTCTGACACAGGGAGTCAACATAATTAAAAACATATGGTTTACAGATTAAATATCATTCGGCATTTCAATCTAAACAGCAGCCCATGAGATCTTCAGTTGCAACATATACCCAAAAAAGAAATTAAACCTGAGTCTAAAATCCCTTAGAGAGTACAAGGCATTCCATGTCCTCTACAAATTCAACTATGAAACAGAGTCAATGACAAACTTAGCCACCAAGTGGGCCTCAGGTACCTTGAGTATAAACGGAACCCTGTGGACGTGCCCAATGGCAGGAAGTGGTTTGAGGTTGGGTGGCAACATGGCATGCATTGGAAGAAGGAAAATAGATTTATGGGTGCATCATCTCTGATTCAAAGGCAAGAAGGTGAAATTGACAAGTTAAGGAAGCAATTGGAAAAACTCTAGGTAGCAGTATGACCTCCTTTGGCAGCAATGAGCTCAACATCTTGAGCAACCCAGATTTGCTACTCCTCGACAGCCCCTTTGAATATCCTCCACAACCCCTTTGAATTGAATATTCCTGTTCTTGATGATACTCAGGAAAAAGAAGATGGCTTTTTTGTTTGTTTGAAGAACTCCATGAAAGAAGATGCCTTTTATTTTTTTTTGAAGAACTCCATGTAATGTTGGATTTTTGTTTTGGATTGGAGAATTAGCTAAAAGCAGGCCATGGATAAGAAATATATGAAAAAGTTGGCTTTGCAAATTCTGAACTGTAAACCAACTCTGGATAGTTACAATATTTTCTACTAATAAAATTTCCCAATCATTATTTAAACAAAAAAAGACATTGCATTAACAGAAAATTACAAATATTGCTGTGTTTTCCCACCTCCTTGGAGGATAAAACTTGATACAGCGTAAAAAAGGTCCTCTATCTTTTTTCACTCAACCAAATAGTTGAATATCTCTATATTCAAATATTTGTTTTATCAAATGCCACGATGGATGAGAGTACCTTAAGATATTTGAAGATTACTTTGGTAGGGGCATGATGGATCACACTAGCCCATGATATTTTAAAGTATTGAATTCCTATCATCCTATGCTACCATCTGTGCAAAGGATCACAGGAAAACAATGTAAAGAAAAACAAATATATATTACATCCATTTCACTTAGAAAAAACTTGCAACCATTTACATCTAATTGCAGGTCAAATCTGTAAAATTATGAAAAACAAAACCCCATAACTAGAGGAACATCGAAACTTCAGAGTTCAGCATGTTCTAACAATACACATATGGCTAAAAACAAATACAGGAGTACAAAGCCAGTTTCTTTAGGTTTCAACCCCTTATAAGGGGTAAACCAGCAGCCACAACAATCAATGTTGCCGGAAATCCAAATCGAAAATGACGCCAAAATGACATATTATAGTCAAAGAACTGCACCCTTCTGGCCTGCTCACAGACAATTAAGTTTGCAGCTGAACCTATTAATGTTAAATTGCCTGCCACGGTGCTAACCCATGCCAAAATGAGCCATATTTGAGTCACACTTGTTCTGGATGCTACTGCAGATGCTGCCAGTCGAGTGCCCAGCAAAAGCACTGATACAAACAAAGTAGCCCATCAAAACATTCCCAGAAAATTTATAACAGTGAGGCATCAAAAACAAAAACTAAATACTGCCGGAAGTAATAGTCAGATACAATAGAAATAGTTCTTACCTACAGATTAATTTATATCAGGCACCTAAAAATGAGGAGACGATAGGAATAACATGTCATACATAGTTTCCAGGTTGAATAATATCGATCTTGATACTTCCTGAAATCTTCTAAGGCAGCCAACTTAACCTAAATTTAGCAGTCAATTATACAGTCAATCAATTTTCACAGTGGAACAGTATATGAAATAATGCAGATCATTGAGGACTGAGTTGTGTCAGCTATTCTGCCGAAAATAAGGGTCTAGGCAAACAATTCATTATGGACCCAATATGGAATACTGACAAGAAGAACAGATATATCACCAATATGGAATATAGAAAACGCAATGTTGAGCTATATTTTCACACATTCCAGTAGAACAGATATCACCATTCTCAAGTTTATTGCCAATAGTCCTTTGTCAAGTTATGAATTGAGAGATGCAGTCTTTGACTGTTCTCAGGGTACAGGAGCTGACAGGTGGGCCCTTAGAGTAAGATCTGAGTTAAGTTTGGTGGTAATGCTAGCAGGAAGTAGCTCGACAAAACAAGTAGCTATAAAGTGTAAATTCCTCTTGCTAAGGCTTCACCTGGACTATCCCTCTGGAGACAAAGCAAGGCAGCAGACTATATGACTTGTTGTCGAAAGCGGACTCTGGGTCGAAATGGTTGTTGTTGCCCATAGGAGACCCTCCTTAAAGTCGAGTTCTTCATTGACCGCCATGGCAACCTATCCTGATTGAATCCTAACCCTCCACCACACTAAAGCGAATTTGATTCAATTTTTTCAACCGCTGAAAGAAGTTATGCCGGTAGCTGAACGACTCAAGAAGCAGGGCGTTATTCTTGATTTCTTATAGTGGATGCCTTTCCCCATTTTCCCAACCGGTCAGTCACATTCAAGCAGGAGTTAATGCGGAAATTGAAAAACCTTTTGTGACATTGGTCAATGATCGAGACACCAATTATTATTACACTGATAGACCTTTTTTTCAAATCAGTTCACTTCTACTTTTAGTTTACACTTCTTGTTTCAGTTAGAAAAACTATAAAGAGAAGAAATGAATTGAATTAACCAGCAACTCACAGGTGAGCACGTTGCTCTCATCTGGAGGCTGCACAAACTGGAGGATACACTCTCTATTCAATTAACCAAAGATGATTTAATAAATACATCACAAAAGAATAGGGAGGTGAGAATAAACTCCTACAACTTAGGAACTAATCCTAACTTAAGGAGTTACGATACAACCATGTAACCATTTCTCCATTAACACAATATAATATTAATTATTTTCAACTCTCCCCCTTAATGGAGAAAAGACTATTCTGAAGTCCTAACATCCCACTAAACAATTAAAACTTCACTTTCCCAAGAGGCTTAGTAAAAATATAAGCCACATTGTCACATGTTTTACAGTGTTCAATAAAAATTTCTTTTGATTGGACCTTTTCTCTAACAAAGTGAAACTGAGTATCTATGTGTTTCATGTTCTTATAAAACACTAGGTTGTTCGCTAGCTTAATGGAACTCTATTTTTCACATTTGATGACGATCACTTCTTTCTTCTCTTCTCCTGCATCATGGAGAAGCCTCCCCAACCAGATAGCTTCACATGTCATTGCGCATAATGCTTGGTACTCAGCTTCAGTTGAAGATAAAGACACACTGCTCTACTTTCTACTGCTATATGCTATGACTCCAAATCCAACACTGGATGCATAACCCGTGATAGATCGTCGATCATCCACGTTAGCTACCCAATCAGAGTCTGAAAAACCTGCTAAAGTAACATCATATGTATCAGTGTATAAAATACCGTAATCACTAGTACCATGAAGATACCTCAGTACATTTTTTGTTACCACCAAATGACTTTCAAGAGGTTTAGACATAAACTGGCTCAACACACTAACAGAGTATGCTAACTCTGGTCTACTTGTAGTCAGATATATTAGACTACCAACTAGTTGCCTGTACAAAGTAGCATCCAACTCCTTAGAGCTATCGTCATTGCACAGTTTCAGATTCTGCTACAAAGGTATTGATGTTGTCTTACACTGTTCCATTTTGAACTTTTTGAGCAGCCCTTTGACATACTTTCCTTGAGTAAGGAAAGTATGCCCAGAGTCTTTCAACACCTCCAGACCTAGACAGTAATGTAAACTTCCCAGGTCTTTCATTCAAAAACCTATGACATATGCAATTTGATTTCTTTGATTAATGCATCTGCATTACCTGTTATAATCATGTCACCCACATACAAGGAAATCAAAATTATCTACCCCTGTTCATCATACATGGTATATAGATTTAGATCATTCTTACTCATATGAAAACCATGCTGTAAGAAAAATGAATCAATCTTCTTGTACTAAGACCTGGGTGCCTATTTTAAACCATAAAGAGTCTTTTTCAATCTACAAACTGAATGCTCCTACCCTTGTTTAACAAACTCTTCAGGCTGCATTAAATAAACCTCTTCCTTTAGATCACCATTTAGAAATGCAGATTCAACATCTAATTGGTGTAGCTTCCACTGATGTTTTGTAGCTACAACAATTAACATTCTAATAGTATTTATTTTGGCTATAGGAGCAAAGCTTTCTTCATAGCCAATTCCCTCTTTTTGTGAATAACCCTTTGCTACAAGTCTAACTTTAAACTTTTCTATACTCCCAACTGCATTAAATTTAGGTTTGTAAAGCCACTTGCAACCTATGGGTATTTTTCCTTCATGCAACTCAACTAGTTCCCAAGTATTATTTCTAATAATAGATTTAAATCTTCATTCATTGCGGCCCTCCACTCATGAGATTGACTAGCTTCTTTATACTTTGTGGGCTCTATAACATTTAAAATGTTTGACATTAAAGCATAGTCTTTCAATCTAGCTGGTAGTTGAGTGTGCCTACCTAATCTTCTCGGTAAGGGACTCACCTCAAATCTATCTACTTTAGACCTTAGCGGTCTTGACTTACGGATTACATTACCTGCCTCTTCCTCTTTTTGTTGTTGTTGTTGTTGCTACTGCTGATTGTCCTCACTGCTTTCTTCCATCAAAAGTGGAATGTGCCACTCTTCAAGGTTGTTCTCCTTATTTCCATCCTCAACCTGCTCATGAAATAACACATCTCGACTTGCAAAAACTTTATGAGTCAAATGGTTAAACAACTTATGAGCTTTAAACTCAGTGCAATATCCTACAAAGATGCATTTCATGGCCTTAGGGTCTAACTTCTTCTTATCATCCTTGGGAATATGGGCAAAGGATTTTGATCCAAAAACCCTTAAATGATTCACCGCATGCTTATATCCATACAATGCTTCAAAAGGAGTTTTAAAGTTGAGACGTTTAGTTGGACTCCTATTTTTCTAGTATACTGTAGTGTTGATGGCTTCAGCCCAAAAACCATTGAATAGACCCTTACCTTGAAGCATACTTTGTGCGCACTCCACAAGGATTCTGTTCTTTTGTTCTGCAACTCCATTATGCTGCGGAGTGTGAGGCACTGTGAACTGTTGAATAATCCCATGATTCCTGCAAAATTTCATTAACTCTCCCAACTTGTGTTCTCCCCCTTGATTAGAGCGGAGAATCTTAATGAATTTCCATGTCTGCTTCTCCACCATATTCTTAAATTCTTTAAAGCATTGAAATGTCTGGCTCTTTTTTCTAGTAAAGTATACCTAGAGAATCTAGTGCAATTATGAGTAAAGAGTAAAAAATAATATGCACCACTTAGTGACCTAGTCTGCATAAGTCCGCATATATTTGTACGCACAAGCTCTAGAATATCTCTTTTCTTCGTTTTCAGCATTCAAAGGAAACTCTTACCTATGCATTTCCCTAATGCACACCATCACAATCTAAATGAACATTGTAAATTGTTCATCTTTGCTCTTTTCAAATTATAGTTAAATCTCTCAAGCAAATACTCTAAGTTTTCATCTTCTTTTTGCATCATTTTGAAAACCTCATCTTTATGATTGGTAGGCATACAATAATCCAAGTATCTATCCAAAAATGCATGTTTCATGTCATTCCATGTTCTAATGGATTGAGTGACTAACCCAATGAACCATTTCAAGGCAGCCCCTTTTAGTGTTGAGGGGAACAATTTGAGTTTTTGAGAGTCTTCTAGATAGTCATAGGTTCTACAAAAGACTTCAAACTCAAACAAAAATGTTTATGGATCCTCACTTCTCAACCCATAAAAGTTTGCGAGGATAGATGGTGAGATGTTTTTCATTGTGGTATGTGTTTCCTCATCTACTATAGGGAATCCAAATGAGTTATCTACTTCCCTATTTCCTTTTCCTCCTCCATTATTACCTCTACCTCCTCCATTATTTCCTCTACCTCTCCCTCTACCCCCTCCTCCAAATAGTGAGAATTCTCTGTCTTGTTCTTCTTTTGCCATTATAGTTTCTTTAGAGTCAGTATAGGGCTCAACCTGCAAGGTTATTCCCTCTTCCTCTGGTTCTTCTATTAATGGACTACAAGAGAGAGTTTCTACTTTTTCTTCCTCACCAAGTATTCCTAATTCTTCAACTACAATAGGCTCCCCTGTGGAGGTGAAAAAGGTTATCCCTGCCATTGGAGTTTCAAAATTTTTCTCTCCTAGGACTGTTTTGGTAGATGATGTAGGAGAATCGTCTGATTGAGTTTCTACCCCTTGAATTCTAAGAATCCTATGGCTGGGAGTATGAGTCTAGGATGGAGGTGTGTCTTTTTTAACTCTTGGTGGAGTAGGTGGAGTTGTAGGAATTGAACTTCTACCCCTAGCTATAAATCTACCCCTAGAGTCTCTTTCTCTATGCATTTTCTTTTTTTCTTTTTTTCTTTTTTTTTTGTTATGAGTGTAAGAGATAAGACTACCTAGTTACACTTCCCTGGCAATGGCACCAAAATGTTTAGTCAATTTAGTGTCCTAAATTTCTCTACATAAATTATCAATCTGGGTATCATAAACTGATGAAGTGTAATGCACTATATGTGCTAGATGACCCTTCTTACCTCATTGTTTTTGAGTTTTCTGTTGTTTTGGGGGTTTGATCCTTTAATTCCTAATGTTCTGCAATGTACTTAACAAAATCTTAAATCTACTATTGCTAAGAATCTAAATAAATAAAATTAGAGCTAAAAGTGCTTTAAGCCAGATTTGGAAGTAAAGTTTTAACCAAGAAAATGAAAATAGAGTTTCTCTTCCTGCTTTTATTATTGTTCCAAATCATGAACTAAAAGGACTTAAAAGTGAAATTGCAACTATCTATTATGAAAATAGAACTGAAATGAAATACTGAGAGTGAGATCACAACTACTGGTTAGTCTATGACAGAATCAAAACTTAATGAAAAACTGAAAATGAAATTGCAGTAAAGCTAAATGAAATGCTAAGACTGAAAATGAATTTGCAACTAATCTACTATGGAAACTAAATGAAATTCTTTGTCACTCTGCTACACAATTTTGGGAGAACAACCTCCTTGTGATAACATTTTGAGGAACTCCATACTTCATTGTTCTAAGAAAAACTAAATACAAAAGTACAAAAAAAGACCCATTACATAAATGAAATATCCAACCACTTGGTTTAAGATGAACCATCAACCAGAAGGGCTTTTTAGAAATATTCTCTTTCAATATGAGTCACTAAACTAGTTATGAAATGACAAGACAGAAATGGCATTGATCAGTTTTAACTATGAACTAAAAGACTAATGAACACCAAATGAAATAATTACTCTACACTACTAAACTCAAGTTCAAACTATTGATTAAGAACTGAAAAGAAATTAAACCAAAAGACTATTTTGAACTGAAATAGAACTGTTCTGCGTTAGTAATAAGATGACAAAGACTGCATTGTGAACAAAGTTAGAAAATGGTTATAAACATAATGGAAAAGCACAGTAAATTTACAATTGAACTATGAAAGACAAAACAAAAATGAAATGTAACCTTAGCCAGTGCAGGGGCCCTCTGCAACTGCTAAGGTTAAATGAACTTAATCAACACTCCAACAAATGCTTTTAGGTATCCATGAAATACAGAGTCTTCATATTAAAACAGAGAATGATTTCTTAAAATTACAAAGTGGTAACTTGAACTTAACACATGAGAAAAATCGAACTGGTTCTATGTTCTTCACACGGGTATTTATAGAGAAATTATACAACTCCGTTAAGGAGAAAAATAGGCTACAGCAAAACACGTAGGCAGACAAGTTCACAAAATTCTCTTTCTTAGTTGTTGGACACATAAATCTAAGGTAATGGCTATTGGATTTAGTTTGCACAAGTGGCTGATGAAGTCCGTAGCCTCAGGAAGCTGCTTCGTACCCCATCACTGAGAAACGTGTACAAAACAGAGCCCTGTTTGCCTTAGGTTTCTATGGTTGACTTCCCTTTGACCGGAGTCTTCCTTGTCGAATTGGGAAAGGTGAATAGGACACGATCCATGCCCTAATATTTTCCAAGCTTCCCATGTAGTCACTTTTCCCTTTTGACACTTAGAACCTGTAAAGGCATGGAAGTAGCTGCGGAACAGTCGACTAGCTACAGAATGTGGCTGCGTTCCGTAGCTAAAAGACAAAAACTTATTTAAACAATGAACATAAAAGTATAACATGTAAATCATTAAAATGTTCTCCTTGAGGCAATGTATAATGGTGATTGATGATAAGGATGCATTTTTCATGGAAAAGCAAAGAAGAATGGATGAGAAAAGTTGCTAAGGAAAGGGCAGTTTTGGAGCTCAACAGTAATTTAATGGCCTTTTTATTTGTTAAATTTTGCAAGTTATGTTTTTATTCATTATTTTGGGTATTTTGTGAGTGGTGTATCAAATCAGTTTTTTAATTTGGATTATATATGAAATTAAAATAGCACCACTTATCATTCATATATAAATTAAAATGGAGTCATCTACGGAGGCGGCGGAATTGCCCGAATCGCTAAAAGTGGCCAAAATCCGGGCAAAAAAAATTCAAAACAATTTGTAGAGTCAGTGTTTGAATCATGTTTTTGATGGTGGAAATGAATTCAGCACCATAAAAAATTTCTAGGGCCCCAAAAATTATGAAATTTGACAGCTTTTACTTGGATTTACAAAAATCCCTACCATATTTTTTCAAAACATGGCCAGAATTTCCATAACTTTCAGGGCAAAAAAATAGTCTCATTAGACTACAACAATTAAAATACACTGTAAATAGATTTTATTTATTTTTAGAAAAAAATAGTATTAATTAATAATATAATTTAAATTGCAGATTTTATAATCCAATCATTTTAATTGAGTTTAAATGGTGGTTTCCAACACTCGTTATTCTCTATTTTTATTATTTTGTAAAAGTATATCAAATTAGTGTTTTTAGTTTGAGCTCTAGATAAATATATATATATATACATACATAATAGATATATATATATATAAATATATATATAACGAAAATATCATCTTTTACCATATTTATATAAATTAAAATGTGTCAATACATATGGCATATGGCATACATATCTACAAATGTGTTCCTCATACAATTTTTCCAATTTAAGAAACCTATCGATCTCTCTTTGCACCTTTTGGGACAACTGCTAGTTATATAAGGGCCATAAGTGTCATTGTCGCTTAATGGAGAGAAAAGAGAGCATTCAAAGTGTAACAACCCTGGTGAAAATTTCATGTAATGAAAGTTCAAAACAATAACCACGGATTAATGGGACACTTATTCCAAGCTGAATGTTGGGCAAGACATCCTAGGGGGTGTTCATTTGGTTGTTTATGGCTAAGGAAATTGGCAAAGGCAATGGCTAAGGCATTAAAAGGTATTTTGGCACAATTATTTATGAAAATAATGGAAATTTGGAGAAAAAGGAGGTGAAAGGTCACAAATTGCATGTGAGGAGGAAAATGAAGGAAAATAATGGAAAATGAAGAAAATATAGGTTTCATTCATAAAAAGGCTTATGAGGATCAATTGGTAACCTTTTTTCAGTTTAGCTTTGGAGCTCTCTCATTATTCTCTTTCTCTCAACTCTTGGACACTTAGAGTTATCTTGGAGCACTTTGGCATTGGAGAAAGAAAGGAAAAGAAGGCAAGAGGAAGAAAAGATCAAGCAGGGAAAGGCAAGATCAAACATCTAAAATAGGCTTCATTGCAGGTATCAAATTGCATGTGTATTTTCCTTGCTAGATTTGGCATGCATGGGATTGCATGTATTTCTTTTCTACCATGGCATGGGTTTTACTAGGTGTGACAGTGTTTTCAGCCTAGCCTTTCCATTTCTTGATAACTTTGATGAGATGGGTTTTCTCATGTGGTTTATGTGGGATGGTCGGATTGGATTCGAAGTTGAGTGGGGTGGATCTCCAAATTGACAAAAGCATGGTGATAGTTGTCCCTAAACCAGACTGAGGATTCACGAAGCCATTGGCCTAGTAACCCCTAAACTGGACTGTGGGTTAAGGTAAAGCTAGATTGTGTGCCTCGGTGGGCCTAAGAATCCTTTCCGGTGAATGGGAAGATATACGGTAAAGCCAAGAGGTGTATTTTATCCCCGTTGGGCATAGTGATTCTGGAATGGAATGCACGGTAAATCCTGGAGAGTATTTCTCGGTGTAGGGCCTAGTGATCCCTGGATCAGACTGTGGATGCATGGTAAAGCCTGAGAGACTAGGAGGCACTCAAATTCCTCACGGTGTAGGTGGAGAACTCTAGTGACATCTACATTGATTGGTGGTTTTGATGTGTTCTATGAGTTCCACATTCATGCTTGGAATATGGCACAGGGGTGATTGGCTGAAGAGAGACTTGGCTCATCCAAGCCATAGTCGGGTGGAACGTGGTAGTCCCATCTCCGGTTGGTTCATTGCATTGATTAATGAGAAATTCATTTCATTGATTTTCATGTGTAAATGTACTGGAGTATATATGGATTTTGATGGCTGATATGTTAATTGTAATTTTGTTCCTATTATGCTAGTTATATGTTCATTTTATGGCAGCAATTATGTTTGGCTTTCAGCATGTTTTTACTTGTATTTGATTGGATATTGTGTTAATGACCTAATAAGTGATAAGGTAGCAAATGACATGAAGAAAAAATGGTTCATGCTGATTCTCAAATAAGTAAGAGATCCCTACGCTTAAGTATGTTATTTACACTTGTAAATTACATGTCAATAATATGTTTGAAGAAATGCCTATCATGGCTAGTAGGGGTCTGGTTAAGGCCTTGATGAACTATTTACTTTTTGCATCAAATCCTGGAGTCGCTGGCACAAAACGAGCAAGTTTCATCTACATTCGTTGGCATGCAGGCCAGGGAAAATTTTAAGGATGAAATTTTTTCTTGAAGTTTAAAAACATTGGCAAATCTCACTAGTGCCTAATATGGAAACTATAAAATATTCATTGATGTATTTGTAAAATAATTCAAATTTATAATGATTTTATATATACTCTCTATATAATGTTGGTGATATTTAAGTTAAAATATTTTTATATTGTAAAATTGGGGCGAATCATTTTTATAATAAATGGTAATTGACGAATCTTTTTTTTTGGAAAAATCATGGAAAATTAGCCCACCTGCGAATATTAGCCCGTAAAATTTTCCATGATGCAGGGCTATCAGAGTGAATTTGGGTCTCTGGTCCGCACGTCAACAACTCCATAAACCAATTTTTGTTCCCCCTGTATAAATATGCCAAGATTGCTAGAAAAATTAGTTGCAAATTCATGTTACTATCATAAAGAGAATCATGGTTAGTGTCATAAAGAGGATGTGCAAAATTCCAATCATTAGAAGCATGAGATGGAAAAACCCTCACATAAATTATTTCTTCCTCATGATCAATGCAACCAAAGGAAGGAACATCATTAATAATTTTCTTCAATGTCCAATATCTTTTGGTTCTAACCATGTACAATTAATTATTGCAAATAGAGTGTGAATAAAAACAAAAAAGATGCAATCGCATATGCTCTCATTTAACATAGAAATTTTACCCAAGAAACCAACAACTTGGAAAACAAGAAAAAATTGTCAATATTTTATGTTTTTACAATGTTACAATACAATATGTATATCCTACAACATCCATAAATCCCCAATCAATTAACCTTGAATTAAAATACAATTATAGTTATTTAATTGGAATTACAAAACCATGGAATGATCCACAAAACCACTAAAAGTGAAAACCTTGTACAAAAAAACCCAAAAAACCACCCAAGGATTTTTTCTTGGGGCTTACCACCCCTTATGCCCCACCTCTCCCCCCAAACACAAGGGTTATCGTCCACTCTATGACCTTCCCACTATGTCTAACATATGTTAATTGTTATGGAACCAGTCGTGTAAAGGATATAACATATACCCAACATTCTTCCACTTGTTTTCTTTACATATTGTTTTTCTACAAGAAAATTTCTTGGTGCTTATAGACTTTGTTAGTGAATTTGCAACATTCTTCAAGACACCCACCTACACTGGCAACACCATCTCGTCTTCAACCATGTCTCTCAAAAAGCGATGTTGAGCATCAATATGCTTTGTCTTAGAATGATAAGTTGGGGTTCTTCATCATTGCATTATGACTATCAAAATTTATCCTTGGACAAAAAATTCATATACTTAAAAAAGGATTAAGTTGTAAAATGGGCAGACCACCATAAATGTTTTAACCATAAAAACTTAGTTTTTTCAATAGCGTTATATGACATACATAATTTTTTAAAACAATATATAAAATATTTTATATAACATGTGTATTGAGCCATTTTATAGGGCACATTAAAATGATTAATGTTTTAACCATAAAAACTTATTTTTTTAAATAGCTTTATATGGCATATACATAATTTTTTAAAACAATATATAAAATATTTTACATAACATGTGTATTGAGCCATCTTATAGGGCACATTAAAACAATACTTTTGTTATTAATATTTTTAAAGGATAAGTAATATTAATTCATATTAAAATATCTTTATTATTTAAATTACGTGTTAAAGTATTTTTGAAAAGTATAAGGTTTAAACATATTACTCACATGTTTTTTTACTTCTAATTACTTTACATGAAATTATATTAGGTCATATGAACAATTAATTAAACATGCATAACATATCTTTTTTTCTTTTTTATTATAACCGACATTTTTTTTTTCTTTTTAGATAATATTTTCTTTTTATGTTAAGAGGGACACGTGCCAACTCCAAGTTGAGCACAAACATACTTACATATCACCACACTGGCATGTAGAATGAGTCTCTCTACTCAGTAACCCACATTGGATATTTTATTATATACAAAATTAAAATATTTTCTTTTAACATTTCTATTGTATATATAGAAATATATGAAGTTGATATCAACATAAATTAGTTAACATAAATCTTTAAATAGTTTATTTAAATCATGTGTTAAAATATTTTTGAAAACTTTAAGGTTTAAGCATCTTACACACATGTTTTTTTCTTACTTCTAATCATATTAGGTCATATAGACAACTAATTAAGCATGAATAGCATATTCTTTTTTCAGAATAATTTATTTTTATTTTAAGAGGGACACGTAGTGACATACTTGCACAGATCCATCTCAAAATACATCAAGGTCATATGTATCGTCTTCATACTTTGAAATCTACATTATGTTTTCTCTGCATGACATGACCATATAATTTTGTTCCTTAATTTAGTCTATGTTGCTTGCCTTGAATGGTTTCTACATTTATGTTTGGATCTTTTGAGTGGTTTGTGTGTGTCTGCATTTGGATACTTTGAGTGGTTTGTGCGTTTATCTGTTTGGATTTGGATGGTAATGTTTGTGAATATTATAGTTTTTGTGTTATATTTCTATATGTGTTGTAATTGTCCATTAGCAATTAGTTGGTGATGAAGAAGGAAGTCAATAGCTTGCAGAAGGATTGGTATTTTATTATATAGCCATGTGTTTTGCCAAGTATGACTGCGATGTGTAAGTATGTACGTGGTCAAAGTTAAATTTTAGCTAATGTCGACAAACATAAAAATAAAAAATTAGAAATCTAAATAATGGTTATGTTTGTCTCTCCAATAAATAATAATAATGAAAATAGAAAAAAATAATGTTGGCCCAAAACAAAAATGAATATGATCTGAAGTTTTTTATCATATATGTTGAATTTGAATGGATCATCACTTTATCTTCAACAAATTTTTTTACCACATCAAAATCATATATGTTGAATGAATCATCAATTTTCTTTCAATAATTTGTTTTACCGCGTCAAAATTCCAAATTAGGTAAAATTTTAAACATCTTTACTATTTACTAAAGCCGTTTTTTTATCATATATGTTGAATTTGAGTGGATCGTAAATTTACCTTCAACAAATTTTTTACCACATTAAAATTCCAAATTAGGTAAAATTTTAAACATCATTACTCTTTACTAAAGCCACTACCATTTCTTAAAGTAAAAAGGTTAATTCAACACAAAGAATCCAAAATCTTGTTGTAAGCTTTTAATATTTATTTTAATTAATTATTTGTAAAATAAATCTTTAAAAGGAAAACCATATCTTATGAATATATTTAAATCTCTATACACATAAATATTTCCATGTCAAAGTTGTAATATTTGAAAATATTCATTTGATGTAGTTTTATTATAATTTTTGTTATCATGGCAATAAAAAACATCATTAAATCTAATATTAATATTGAAATATTAATATTATTATTAAATCTAAGATATATATATATATATATAGATGGGAGGGAAGAACATAAACATAGAGTGATAGAGGTGGAGAGATAGAGCGGTTGAGAGAAAGGAGAAGAGAGGGAGGGATATAGAGATGGAGTTGGAAGGAGAGAAAGAGAGGGAAGAAGAAAGACAGAGAGAGAGAGAAAAGTGGGGAGAGAGAGAGAAGGAGTGACAAGGAAGATATGGAGAGAGACTGTTTATGCTTGGGGGGTGAGATAGAGAGACAAAGGAGAGATGAAGAGAAGGAGAGTGGGAGGGAGATAGTGAAAGAGTTGGAGGGAAAAGAGAGAGAGAGAGAGAGAGTTAAGGGGGATAGATAGAGGGAGGTGGGAGAGAAAGGGGGAGAAAGCAAGGAAGAGAGAAAGGACGTGAGAGAGAAAAGGAGAGAGGAAGGGAGAGAGAGAGAGAGAGGAAGGTAAGAAGAAAAACACAAAGAGAGAAAGGTGGAGAGAGTGAGAGGGAGTGATAATGGAGATGGAGAGAGAGGGAGAGAGGAGAGCAGGAGGGAAGAGAGATAGAAGGGGAGGGAGAGAAGGGGAAGAGAGAGAGTGAGGGAGAGGAAGAGGGAGGGAGACATAGATAGATATGGAGAAAGAGTGTGTATGTTTTGGGGGTGATATAGAAATATAAGA
>APFE030222779.1:0-14783 GCA_000404065.3 Pinus taeda
TTTGTTATTTACTTGTGTAGATCTGAAATTTTGTAACATAATTTTGAATTTTAACACTTGAGTTTTTGGGATTTTCTCTATTTTTGTACATATTGGGTATTGTGTTTTTCTCTTTTCACTTGTGCGGAAATAGATCTGAGAATTCAGCCAAGAAAATCTTTAGATTTGAGCTAGATCTAGACCCTGGAGAGCAAGATCTGGGCTCAAAGATTGTTTGCAGGAATAGATCTGAGAAATCAGCCAAGTAAATCTTCAGATTTGAGCTAGATCTAGACCCTGGACGGCAAGATCTGGGCTCAAAGATTGTTTGCAGGAATAAATCTGAGAAATCAGTCAAGTAAATCTTCAGATCTAAGCTAGATCTAGACCCTGGAGGGCAAGATCTGGGCTCAAAGATTGTTTGCAGGAATAGATCTGAGAAATCAGCCAAGTAAATCTTCAGATCTGAACTAGATCTAGATCCTGGAGGGCTAGATCTGGGCTCAAAGATTGTTTGCAGGAATAGATATGAGAAATCAGCCAAGTAAATCTTCAGATCTGAGCTAGATCTAAACCCTGGAGGGCAAGATCTGGGCTCAAAAATTGTTTTCAAGAATAGATCTGAGAAGTTCACCAAGTAAATCTTCAGATCTGAGATTTTTCAAGCAAATCTGGGGGTTTTGAGATAGATCTAGGCCCTGGAGGGCAATATCTTATCGCAAATCTTTTTACAAGGCCAACCATTAAAAATTTTGCAATAAATCTGAAGATCTGAAGCAAAATAAAATTTTTTCATAACAAGGGTTTCAAGTTTTGGGGCTCTTAAGCCCAGATCTGCCTTCTCCTATACCAACGCTACTTCTATTGGCTCTGTGCTAGCTCTCATTGGCAATAGATTCCCTTTGCTCCATTTTTTATCTGAATATTTAATTTTCTAAAGCTAATCATTGGTGGGGTTTTGCAAAAAATTTGGTAAAATTTTGTGTTTCAGGTAATTGATTTTTTGTTGGCAACTTGGGCAAGTGATCTTCAAGGCCTAGGGCCTAAGGGTTTGATCTCTAAACCATCTTTTTCCTCATTGTTTGCTACAACAGTCATATACCTTTATAATAGTGATGAAAAACACATCTAAGTGGTTTGAAATTAACTAAAAAATTGTTAAATACATTAATAAGTAATTTATTTATTTTTCCCATAGAAAAAAGTCGTAATTTTATTCATATTGATAAAATTACATTTTGTAGATGTTTGAAGCATATGCAGATGGTTGTTCCTGTAATGTCAGGCAGCAAACAGAAATAAAAATACAAAATAGCAGATGGCTATTCCTGTAATGACAGGAAAGCAACAGAAATAACAATATGGAAAAAATAAGTTCCAGCAAGCCTAAACGTTTTTTCCCTTCTTCTCCACCCATCTCCAACCACTAGTGTCAGGAGTGGGTGTGATAATAGTTAGCTGATTTTCCATTGGGATCAATGGAAGTTCTTTGTCAGATCCTGAGCCCTCTGATCCATGAGTTCGCTTGATGCCACTTGCTTCCATTTTTGGCTCTTGTTGCAGATCTGAAATGTGTGGCCCCAAGTGAGTAATTGGGGCGATCTCTTCCTGTGTATAATTCTGTCTCGTTTGAGTGTCAGGTTCTGTCTGATTCTCTGCAGGATTCACGTTTATTTCTTCTTCTTCCAATGGGTCTGTATGCTGCCACCCTCTAGGCTTTTTTTGTTGTTTCTTGGTTCTCCTGGGATCCTTTCGTGCAAATGGGCAGTCATATTGAAGATGCCCTGTTTGCATGCAGCCCCTGCACCGGAACGTTGTGTTCTCATAGTCGAGCGGTTGTATCCATTGAGAATTGTTGAAGTTCAGATTGATATGATCAGGTAGTCCTTGACTCAAGTCCACTTCTACACATATTCTGGCAAATGTAAATATTCCCCTGATAGCTCTGTCTTCATCCATTTTTAGGAATTTCCCCGAGAGTTCCCAATGGCAATTAGTACTTTGTGATGCCAAAAATGTAGAGGGAGACCATGTAGCCTTACCCATACAGGCATAGTTGAGACTTTCATTGTATTGGCGTCAAAATCAACATACCAGGGGATGATGAAGAGGCCAACACTGCCCCAGAACCAAGGCCCCTGATTGATAATGTTGTCTCGTTCTTGTTCTGTGTTAAATCTAACTATGAAGAACCCTTTAGGGCATAGGTAAATTTCACAGTTAGCTGTCCATGTTGAAAAAATCCATTGGTGCAGGGCATCTGATTTTGGCCAAAAACCATTAAATCTACAAATAACTGCATTTTTGGATAGATCTGTGTGTAGACTAGTTACCTCTGGCATAGATGCTAGTAGCATTGGTGATTCTGGCTTTTGTTCAACAATGTAAGGTCCAGGTAGCTCTGGTGGTGGTGCTGCTTTATTTTTCATTTTTTCCTTTCCTTTCACTGCATCGCGAAAGGAACCTCTATTTTTAAAGCTGGTACCAGTGCTTCCGCCACGCAGTCAGAGATTAAGAATAATGGTTGAATCGTTGGCAATGCCGTAGTACTGGAGTGTTTGGTTGTCCTGCATATGGTATCCAGAATATATAAGGTTTTGATATTGAGTTGGGGTTCCAAGGTGACCCTGGATCTCCTCTTTTAACGCATGGGTGCTCATGCCCTTACTGAGCCGCATGCAAAAGTGTTTGCCCCCAATCGATTTGATGAAAATCTAAATCAGATCTGCGTCCATGCGGAGTAGATCAGTCTTGTGGAGACCTCGCTTTGATGGATCTAGCAATTCCTCTTGGTTTATATGCCCTCCGGCTGAGTAAAAAAGTTGTCCACCTCTTGTCAGCAGCTTTTCCGGTTCATTCGCAGCGGATCCAGAGTGTATTTCATCAGATCCAGGCCATTTAATAATAATATCTTGAGATCTGTTCGATTCATGCCCAGCAGCACACACTTGCCCCTTCTGGTATCCATTCGCCATAAGGATCTTGGTTTTCAGATCTGGGTCATCACCCTTAGTTCCAATGGATAATAGCATCGTTGTTTTCTGTTCGGCTCTTGTTCGCACAGCCGTATCCGACCAAATCGTTGCTTCCTTGTCTTTAAGCACAGTAAACAGTTCGAAATCAGGGTAGAGATGGGTTTTTGCTTGTAGATCTGGTCGATGGTGGGCTACATCGTCCTTGCCATGTCCTGTTCTATTGGATTTAAGCGGCACCCATTGGAAGAAACCCTGAGACAGGTAAGGAGAATACGCTCGAGACCTGTGCAAAGATCGAGCTGCCGCAGGGGGCCGATCAGCCGCGAGGGATTTGTTGGTTGTCTCGCTGCGGTGCCAAATCCTTGGCAGTGCGTTCAGTTCAGTTAATCCTTCGATTGATTTCCAGCAGGGGCTTCTTGCTATCGCTCCCCCATTGTTGAACTGTAGTGTGAGGGCAACGCTGAGCAGATCCGTAACCCTAGCCATCGTGCCTCTCCTTAGGATTATGATCGTATGGTTTTCCTTAATAATAATAATAATAATAATAATAATAATAAGTAATTTATGTTTGATGTGTATCAAGAATTTGGCCTAGATCTACATTTGAGTCACTATTATCTCTGAATAATTCTATTTCTGAAGTCTGAAATATAACAGTGGAAAAACTTCATGTGGGTTAGCCTAAAATCAGTTCCTAAGTTGTCTAATACATTAAGGAATTAATTTCTTGAGTTGGGCATTCATCATTAGGCTTATTTCATGTTTTAATTGTCGTTTTAATAAGTGTATCGGATCTGATATAATTCCGGAAATCACATCATGACAGACTGAAAATTTTTTATAACTCATGTGGGCAAGTTTGGAAAAATTTCGGTAAATTTTTGGCATAAAGATATCATTGATAGCTTACTGTTTTCATTGTCATATTGCTGCTATCATAAGGTTTTCCTTACTTCTGTCCTAAAAATTAATTTCTGAAAATTAAGTACTCTGTCATGGAATTGTGATAAAATGCATATCCTTTGTTTCATAAACTGAGTATTTTTTGAGCATCTGTTGATATTAATTACAAAGAAGTTTTTGTTCTCTTTGAGCTATAACTGTATCAGAAAGATTTGAAATAAGCTTGTGTTCTAATTGTAATATCTTCAGGGGTTTAATTATGAGTCTTCATTTAATAAAGTGAACATTTCATTTGGGTATTGGAAGTTTCTACGACATAAGCATTTTTTCATCCTTGAATCTAACTTCATCTCATCTTCTCATCATTTGGTGCATTTGCATATAAGTTAGTTTTGCATAAATAAAATTTACTTCCAAGCATAAGCTTGGTCGATAGACAGAGAGATCTCTATCCGTCTTTTCTTGAGAAGCCTGCTTGAATAGTACTTAAAACGGTGACCTTGCAGTCATCAGAGCCACAGTTCTCTACAGTGCCGGAGGCACCGGGTATGTTAGAAGTTCAGGAGAGGTATCGTTAATCACACCTTAGTGTGCTTCTCCTGATCTTCTCTCTGCCAATTACTATGAAATCAGGCTCAACACGGAAAGGATTGAAGGGTTCACATTTAAGTAGGCATTAGCTAAAATTAACCAAGATTCTTGCATCTCACATTAGTTTTAGGATCTACATTTCATATAAAATAGTTATTCATCTAAGCAGCAGTTTCTAATCGATTACTTGGATCATTGACTCCATAAGGCACTTGTATTTATCATCTAAAATTTAATCAAACTCTAAATCTTGCTGAGCCTTAATCAAGTATTCGATTGCCTCGTTGTGTCTCCCGAGCCAGTTGATTCCCAGCTGGTTCTCCTTCATCCCATTTGTCCATAGGGTCTACCCCCCTTAGCTTGTTGTAGGGAGACAACTTAAACGGAGAGATCGGGGATCAGGGTGACAACCCCCGATCTGAGCGTTGTCGCGGTGCCTAGATATTTTGTGCGACAACATACAACATTGGGGACAGCGCAGTCACCTGTGGGGTTTGTTCATCCAGTTGCTGGATCCACCAAAATATATGTCTCTGGATAGAGGTACTTCTGCCAAGTTTATTCTCTGTTGGGTGAGCCAGATTTGGCACCCTAGTTGTATACAAAAATCTGCTTAATAATAAAACCCTCATATCTGCTGCACTGGTTTTCCTGCATTGGGTTTTTCTGGGGACGTTTAGTCCAAAAATAAGTGTGTCCTTAGTGTGTTTGTCTCATTTATTTTTCAGTACTTGATTTGTATATTGGTGTAGGCTGCAGTGTATTTATATAAATATTTTCCTAATATTTCTGAAAATAACTTGTTAAATGAAGAACACAAGTAGGTAATGCAAATCAGTTTATTGCATTAGGATTTCTGACTTGTTCGATTCAGAAATTTTCACATGGTATCAGAGCGATTGCAGATCGAGGACTAAAGCCATTGACGAAAGGATAGAGGAAAATATGTGTGTGAAGACAACTATCCCAAGAGACAGCACAGTTTCTGGCCAAGAGTGCAAAGGAGGGGTGACATAGTCACCAAGGGAGGCTCATGTAGAGCCTGCGTCAGCCTGATTGCGTGGCGTTGTTGCTGCAGAGTGCAATGTAGTGGTTATTGGGCCAGGGCAGAGACTGTTGAGGCTCATTTTTCCAGTTGTCGTGGTTAGAGGTGCAATGTATATTTCATCTAGAGTTGTTGGTGGGGTGTTGATTCTATTGGTGTAGAGAAATACCTAGTGGGGCAGAAGAAAAGTAGAGGGAATCAGTTCCTCAGAAGACGTCTTGCCAAAAAATCTAGACCCAGTATTGAGCAGCTAAGAAAGATCAAAGAGTAGTTCGACAGCGGTTGGCAGAAGGATTTCTGTGAAGGAAATCGAAATTCAAAGGGAGCTTGTTCCTTCGAGGGTTTCTAGTGCCAAAGAAATCCAGATCCGATTTTTGTTGGGGCAGCAGCGAAAGAGGGAGAAGAGAACCAATTCAAGATTCATTTGAGCAGAGATGGTCGTTAACGGACTGAGGGATCAGGACAGGTTGGATGGAGCATCCAACTTCGTCATCTGGAAGGCCAGGATCCTGGCAGTTTTGGATAAAAATCACATCAAGGATTATGCCTTGAGGACGGTTGTTGTTCCTGTTGATGTTGATCCTCTCAAGAAGTACGAGTAGTCTCAAGCAAAAGCAAAGTGCATGATCTTGGACGGGGTCAAGGATCATGTGATACCACATATTGCTGAGAAGGACACAGCTAAGGAAATGTGGGAGGCCTGGACCACATTGTACGAGGGAACTTCCGTTCAACGGAAGGTGTTGCTTGAGAGTCAGCTGAGACAGTTTCAGATGCAGAAGGGAGAAGAAATCGATCCCTCCCTTCTAACTTCTATAGGGTCTACACCAGATCCTTAATTTATGGTCAGGACTGCCCTGAATGCAGTTACTGAAGACTGGGAAACCTTTCTCTAAAGCATCTTGTGCAGGGCTTCTCTTCCCAGTTGGGAGGAGATGTGGGCAGCTCTTCGACAGGAAGACATCAGACAGTTGACCAAGGCGGGAAGCAGCAACAAAGGGATCAGAGTCAAGGAGGAAGAGGAGGATGCGGCTCTCGCATCAGCGGGATAGCAAGGGCAGCAGCAACGAAAGGACATATCCAAAGTCAGATGCTTCAAATGTGGAGAAATGGGTCATTTCGCCATGCAGTGCCCTCGGAAGAAGGGCAAAGAAGAGAAGTCTGACTCAAAGGCTGCTCCAGGAAAAGTTGACAGAGAGGATGATGATGATTGCATCATGAGTGCTCATGCACCTCTAGAGAAGAGGTGGCGCGATATTGAGCTGTAGTCGGGAGGACTACATGAGGGTAGGATCCTTGAGGTGCCCAAACTCTTGGATCACATACGGCTATGGGAGCCCTTAATGACAGTAGCAGAATGATGGTAGTCAGTTGGCGTAAGAGATGATGGAGCAATAGTGGCAGAGCTAGAATGCCAAAGTCTAAAGCAGCGCAGTAGAGTGTTGCAGCAGTGCGGAAGGCACAAAGCAGATACAACAGCAGCACAGTAGCATCAGAGGGTCAACACAGATTAGCAGTAGAGGTAGCTTCAGCATCAAGGGGCATCCAGACTGACCAACATGTCAGCTTTTGGGTAACTTTTCAGTTGCTTACTTCTCAACAACTGAGTTGCAGTGCAGCAGTTAGCAGTGGCAGTGCTATGGGCATCATGATGCAGCATATTGAGAGGGAGTTGCAGTACAAATGCAACAGTGACAGTGGCAGTGTCATGGGCAGTAGTACAGATTGCAACAGCGCAGTGGATGAAGGGCAACAAGCCGAGCATCAGCAATGCAGAGGACCGATGTCGTGGATCAGTGTGATACTTCTGCTGGGAAGTATTGCTAGAGCACATTCCTCGCTAAGAAGAAGTGTTGATTTTTGGGGTAGCATCGGATGTGCTTTAGCTCTGAAATTTTGTGGAGGGGCTAGAACACATGAGATCTCTGAGACCCAGAAATCGTTTGGTGAAATTCCACCCGGATTGTATTTTATTAAAATAATTAATATTTTTAATGGGGTTACTATGTCTAAACTTAGGAAAATTAAAATATTAATGTGTATTAAAGAAAATATTGGTGAGAAGCTTCTAAGAGATGAGGATCGAGTCTAATTTAATCTTAGTCATTGATCAAAGATTAGATCAGGTCGTTGATTTCTCAACAAGAAAAGTATAAAGGAAGGCTTGGGGTCAGTTGGAGAACACACACGCACACAGCAACACTTGAGCTAGTTCGAAATTCTGGAGCGTGGTTTGCTGAGAATTTTGAAGCGAGTTTCTAGTGCAGAGAGGGGCAGTTCAGTAGAGGGACTTCAGTCCAAGGCCGAGAATACTTAGCAGAGAGGCAGAGAAGCACCGGGGAGAGATAACACAGCTCCAGAAAGGGTGACGCAGAGTCTAGAGGAGTTGACATAGTCACTTATAGGCAGCGCTGGGGTTTCTGTGAGGCAGAGAGCAGTAGTTCAACAAATCAATTTCTGAGTCAGGAAGGCTCACTGGGAGGGTGACGCAGCTCCTAGAGGAGGTGACGCAGTTCCAACGTAGAGCTTGGAGCAGCCATCGCTACACAGCACTGGGGACAACGCAGTCACCTGTGGGGTTTGTTCATCCAGTTGTTGGATCCACCAAAATATATGTCTCTGGATAGAGGTACTTTTGCCGGGTTTATTCTCTGTTGGGTGAGCCGGATTTGGCACCCTAGTTGTATTCAGAAATCTGCTTAATAATAAAACCCTCATATCTATTGCACCTGTTTTCCCGCATTGGGTTTTTTCGGGGACGTTTAGTCTAAAAATAAGTGTCCTTTGTGTGTTTGTCTCATTTATTTTTCAGTACTTGATTTGTATATTGGTGTAGGTTGCAGTGTATTTACATTAGTATTTTCGTAATATTTCTGAAAATAACTTGTTAAATGAAGAACACAAGTAGGTAATGCAAATCAGTTTACTGCATTAGGATTTCTGACTTGTTCGATTCAGAAATTTTCACATGTTTAAAGTTCTAGGATTGTAGTGTTTCCACTATATTCTATTATGTATAAGGGTATGGGATTAGCATTTAATCAAAATCACCAAGCCCTCCATGTACCTCAATGTCAGTGGAGTTAATTATTGAACTCCTCTATCATGACTATAGTAAATACTAAAAAAGTACCCTTCACTAAAACAAAATCACTTATTGGGTATGTTAAGTTTTTTCTACCTTATTTTAACCTATTAAAAAGTTTCTTCACATTAGTATTTACATGGTACATATATGATCATTTGACATTTAATGATTTGGATTTACATTGATGTAATTAAGTTTTTCATATTGTGTATTTTTTAATATACTAGTGCACAAATCAATTCAGAGGCTGGTTGTTCATAATGATGAATCATGAGATATACTCATTATTTTTTGTATGTAATTTTGTATCAACCTTCCAAGATTTAGGACTTGAGAAAGATATCAGAAATCAATATCAATGTATAATGTATCACTTGATGACATCTTATATATAATTTTTGTCTTTATATTTATGTGGCAATACATTTGTTTGATGTTGATGTTGCTTTAGATGTTTAAAAAAATGAAAAAAATGAATAATTTTTTATTCTTTTAAGTTTGTCAAGATTTTCCAAAATATCTTGCGATAAATTATATTCTAAACTTTAATAACATATTAGTCTACACTATAAATGTAACATAACGTGGATCCAAACATTACAATAACTTTTTGTAGAATTCAGGAAAGTTGAAAATACTTCCTTATTTTCATAAATTGAGAAAATTTGAAAGTACTACCATTGATACCTCATCGTAGAGATTACAAAAAGATCAATAATTCCACCAACTCAACTTATTAAAACCTTAGGGTAGACCTTTGGAAAATCGTAATCCAATATTCATCCATGCAAACATGAAAAAACTTCAATTTTAAAGTTTCGCAAAATGAATGAATTTTCAATAACTTTGGAAATTAAGACATAAAATAAAGAAAAAAAAATGGAAAGGATATAAGACTTCTCTCCAAATAAATTAATGCATGGTTCGATGTTGTAACATTCCAATTTAGCTCTTTGGAAAAAAATTGTAATTACATTTGTTTAAAACTATGCATGGATATTTTTATTTATGTTATACTAATCACCATGAGTAAGATATACCACAGTGTTGTAAACATGGTAAATATTTTACTTTTACAATTAGTAAAATGATGATGACAAAGGCCAACAGATCATGAGTGCCTATAGGGGCAATGATGTAATAAGTGGGAAAAGGTGAGGGGGTCTAAGTAATTCTTTATTACTCCTCTATCTATCCTACCTTATCATCTTCACCCTATTAAAGTTGCATAGTGTAAAAAAAACAATTCCTATAATAAAGCCTGTTACCACAAAATCTAGCAGGAATTAGAGAGGGAAACCCTGCAAGACAAAAGCTAGACAAAGTGCTAACAATGGGGTAGAAGGCCAAAGTCATCTTAGCCAAAACCCCCTACTCGTTATGAATTTTCACCAATGGGAGGAGTACCATAAGGATGAGATCACTAAAAATAGATGTGTTATGGATAAGGTGCACAATGATCTCACTAGGACTCATTCAAAGAGAGACACATCAAAGTTCAAGGCTCCATGAGAAGCAATTCACTCTCTATGAAAAGACCCAGAAAAGGAAGGTGCAAGACCTAGGGGTTGATGTAATTGACGATAATAGGAGTTCCAAAGGTCAAGACCAAAGCGAAAAGGTTTCATATGATAGATTCCAACAATTACAAGGCTCATGAAACCTTCAAGAAAGTCCTCAAGTTGAGGGAGAAGAAACTAGGGTTTCACTCTTAAGGCAACACCTAGGACAAGAGATTTTATGGATGAAATTTGAGTGGATGCCCTCCAAATCGATAGGTCATGTCGCCTAGACCTATATCTTGATGTTTAGACTCTCAAATCACTGAAAATCCTCCCTAAAATTTTTCTCTAGCCCTAGTTTCTCTTCCTAGCCTTAAAAGGACTGAATTTAAGGATAGAAATTTATGGATGGAATTTTGAAATGATCACCAAAGAATTGGACTAGTTCATTGTCCTTTAGGCATATGGAGTCAATGATGCTCTAGATAAGCCTAATTCATTTCTAAGAGGCCAAAATTCGATGCCCTGCGTAAAAATTTTCCAACATAGCCAGATAGCCCAGGCGTAGTTCGCCATGATAGCCCAGGTGTCTCCAGGAGGGAGATGGGGAGATCTAGCACTGTAGTTCGAAAGAGATGTATATGGGGAGGATCCTTGAGGAGTCCACCTCTCGAATCAATACCTTGCTACGAGAGCCTAGATCAGTAGTAGCAAGATGGACTAGTATCAGTTGGTGCAGAGGAGTGTCGAAGTGACAGTTGTAGTGGCTAGATGTAATGTCCCAAACGAAGGAAATTTGGAACAAACCCTTCAAATCAAATTATCTAGCACTGAATAGAAAATTGCCATGGAAACCCAAACACCGAAAATTTGATTGAAACCATAAACCCACAAATTGCATAAAATCTTATTAAAAATCATAACATGAGGAACAATGAGAAATGCAACAACCAAAATCCAGCATCATTATATATAGATAGATGCCAATACAATAGCTGGGAATGACCCTCCTGTCTCTAAACTGAAAAAGAAAAAAAATCACTACACCTGTGGATTTTGAATGAATCCACCAAGGGAGATGGGTGCTTGCCCAATCTCTCTAAATCACCCGAGGTTTTTGGTCCTCGGGCTACCAATGGAGTAGAGAACTACATTCTCAACCTATCATACAAGAAACAGTATCAAAACCAAGATGTCTCCAAATGACCTTCTCCTCCTCTTTTATAGATATCATGGATAGATCTCCAAGCCTCTACAAACATCTTATTTTATTATTATCCTAGAAGCTCCTCCATTGACTTTATCAAGTGACCTTTTAATTTTATTTTATTTCATGTAAGTCACTTTTGGCCCTTTTTCTCCAATTAATTATTTTTCCTTAATTAAATGACTATAGTCATTTTTAACTAAGGAAAATGGAAAATCACCCTCCATATTCTCTTCGGCCACTGGAAGTCTCTTCCCATCCTGTAGATCTTCTCGTTCCGGTTCCAACGACCTATTACACTGAGGTGTTCCATCAATTAATCTCCCCGAAATGCCATCTCGAGCATAATTAATTAAGTTATGCCCAATAATAACGCTAATTTTTTAAAGTTGTTGGAATGCGACAAACAAAAGAAAAATTGTGCGGATGATGGAATATGCCAAGTGAATGCCATCAAATCTCATAAAAACTCCTCAAAAATCCATCGGGATCCTTGATGACATAAACATGCTCCATTGACCTGGCCATCCCCTGCCCTGGAAATCCATCCTGGTTGTACTATGAAGAAGAATAAAAATGGGGACATGACAGTCCTCCCGCCCCAAGATTGCTTGCCCTCAAGCAATGCAAATCTGGGGACCAATCTGGTGGCCCTACACAATTGAGACCCAATGCCCAGATCCCATACGAACCACTTGTCCACGTCACATCTCCAAGCTATCGAAACATGACTGGGTCCTCCAATACATGGATCCCATGTCCATCTCTGACTCAACCTGCTACTAGTAGATCCACCTAGATCCCAATGCCAACAAGAAGTAGCATCAATGCTCCATGGCTCCTGTTGTGCTATAGCTTCGGTTGTGAATGCTGCCCCATCAACTGCACACCAACTCTTCCCCTCTCTCCAATCCAACCTCGGGCATAGGCCAAGTGCATCCCCACTCTGCTAATGTAGGGCTAATGCTATGGAAACACTGGCGAACTGTCGGTCCACCTCCCACTGCTCACTGAAACATATAGTAACCTTCTCATCTAAGTGCCCTTGTTGTACTGTGCTCCGAACTAAGGTTGATACTCCATCAAAAGGATACCAACTCATGATCTCCCGCCAATCTAATGTATGGACACCTGTGCAAGGGATAAATCTGTTATGCTGATACTGGTCCATGATCAACTCCTGATGCTCTACCTGGACAATCAAAACATGTCCAAGAAATCTTGCCTCTCTCCGTCTAATGGGGAAAAGTGGCCAAACTGTGCTGCAAACCCTATCTATGTACTCCCGGAGAGGGCTGCTCCCTAAAAGTACTGCAACTTTTCCAGTTGCCTGTGCATCTACCTACACCTCATCAGTGGGTCAGCCCAAACATGGATGCACCACCATTTCCAACAAATCCTCCCTCATATGACTAGAAACTCTAAGCTCGTCCAGTCTACCAACCCCTTGCAAAACTATCTTGTCAGACCCTCGCACCTACTAAGGACGAGTGCCTACAAATACTGGCACCCTACTAGCTGTTTGTACATTTGTTTGCTCCTCGTCAATGGCTGACTCCAAGGGTGGCGGCTCATCCTCCTCCATCACGGGCTCAATATGAACCTCCAACTGGCTCTCCCCAGAAGGCTCATCATGCATACAATGCACATCACCCTCCTCAGCTAACTCATGCTCCACCATATGCTGCTCATGTTGAATCATCACTGGTGACTCATCATCTTGAATGTCTCCCATCGGGTCCACTGACTGCTCACCATACATACTAGAATATAAATCTGGCCTATTGTCAACAACCCCATATCATTGCTCCTTCTCCTCAAAGGTGTTTTCTTGCAAATTAAATCATTCTGCATGCAACTCTTGTCCAACCATGGATCCCTCAATCCTTTCCTCAATCAACTAACTTGAGTTCTTTTCGATTTCTTGCTCTCCTTCAATTTTTGCAGTCTCATTTGCTTCTCCGTCCATTTTACATGTGTGATCTGGTGTCCACGCTCCTTGACATGTGAAGCAAATCTGCTCTCTTCTCATTTGATTTCTGCTTTTTCTAGGGAGCCCTTGAGATTGCTTCTGCTTGGGCACCTCATCATTCCCAAATATGAACCCCTAAAAAAATCTTCTTATAAAACTTATTCTAGCGAGAGGATCATCACTAAGGGCAATGATTTGCCTCAGCGACTCATCCAACTTCTGTTGCCCTTTGGCTAATCTACTCCAAGTTCTTAGTGGGTCATCCATGCCCTTTAAGCAAATTGAAATCTGGCTTAGAAACACAACTCACTCTTTAATGCTAATCACAAAGATCTCCTCTCAGTTGGCATCAGGATAAATACAAGCCCTCAACTCATAATAATCATATTACTTCAACACAGATAAACCTCAAGAGTAAACACCAGTGAGAACCAACAAATCACTATTCTCTGTGAAAATTCCTGAATCTAACTCATCAGAAACCCCTACTACAATTATTGGTTTACAATCTCCTAGTTGTTCTTTACATTAACAAGTTATTTAATTGTATAAACATCGAAGTAAACACAATTGCAACCTTCACAAATATACAGATCAACAACTGAAATAAATTGAGACAACACAAGGGACACCGTTATTTTTAGACAACCATCCACGGAAAAACCCAATTCGGGAAAACCGATGCAACATATAGAGGGTTTGTATTATTAAGCAGATTTCTTGAATACAACTAGGGTGCCAAAAATGGCTCACCCAACAGAGAATATCCTTGGCAATAGTACCTCTTATCTGGAGACAGATATTCCAACAAATCAGCAACCGGATGATCAACCCCACAGTGACACTGACTGTTCCTTGTGCTGGACAGTGAAATCTACTCCAAGCACTCCTCTGGAACTGCGTCACCCTCTCTGGAACTGCATCACCCTCTCCCAGTTGATCTGCACTTAGTTTGCCCCACAGAACCTTCTCAGCGCAGCCTCTTCAGCCCAGCGTCAACCTCTACAGCCCTCTGCGCTGTCTGCGTCAGCCTCTACATTCTCTGCATCTGGCTCTACGGCTTCTGCATCCTCTGTATTGGCCTCCTTAGCCTCTGCGTTAGCCTTCCTAGGCTCTATGCTGCCTCTTCTGGTACTTTGTTGCCTCTCTGATATGTATTCTTCAACCTTGGATCGAAATCCCTTGCTGAATTGCCCCTCACTGCAACTGATCTCTAACTCGATTTCCTCAACAAACCCAACCCCAAAAAATCGAATTCTTGATCTCTCTTGGTGTGTCTCCAACTGACCCTCAAGCCTCCTCTTATACTTTTCTTGTTGACGATTCAACGACCGAGATTAAGTCCCCAATCAATGGCTAAGATTAGATCTGCCTTGATCCTTGTCACGTAGAACTTTCTCACCCATTTTATATTATACACATTAATATTTTAATTTTCCTAAGTTTAGACTTAGGAACCCCATTAAAAATATTAATTATTTTAATATCTCTTCATCCGGGTGGAATTTCTCCAAACGATTT